>PXNZ01000436.1:926-66622 GCA_003012085.1 Trichoderma brevicompactum | reverse complement strand
AATAGAAGCGCGAATTAGAAATTTTAAGTAGGGAATAATAGCTAATAGAGCTCTATTTATAAAATACTAAAAATAAACTATTTCCAGCCTAATTTTTAAATTTAATTACCTAATAAAGTGAGAACCTTACTTAAAGCACTATTATTATCCTCCTTTTACTTAAGGGAGCAGCCTAGCACACTAGATAAAACAGGATCGACTATATTAATTAACTTAAACTAAAGGCGTAATGCAGTTTTATATTTATTAACTATTTATATTAAAATTAGTAAAATAAGTAGATAAATAGTATAGGGAAAGTGCTTATAAAGCTGTTATTGCTAGCTAAAATAACTTTATAAAACTTGAGGGCTAGGGGCTTGATCTAGTTGCGACTAAGTAGTAGATTAGTAAGAGTAAAGCTTGATATAAGAGGATGGAGTATACTAAAAGATACATTTATAATTACCTTTAAAGCAGGCAAAACACTATGTAGTGCGCGCACTAGAGTAGTTAACACACTAAGAGAAATCGCTTTTACTAGTAATAGCACTATGTATATAGTTTTTATAGGGGGGGAGGCGCAAAGTAGTACTAGCAGTAACTAGAGGCTTCTTCTGCTTTATAGGAGTATTAGGGGCGCTAGTGCTTTACTTTTTTCTTTTATAGGGAGTGGTGTTCTTAGTAATGCCTTAATAACTAATTAGTATATAAGAACATAGTATTAAGAAGCTTTAATAAGTAGACTATATATAGAAAGGGGGATACTTATAGTAGGAATAGTTAAAGAAGATATCTTAAAGATAATAAAGATAAAGAAGAGAAGGGGATTATAAAAATATAGGGATAGAAGCTCCTCTATATATAAAGGAGTATTGTTCACTTCTCTTTTAATACTTGTTTAATTAAGATATACTCTTAATTATTATTTACTTATTATTTAATTCTTCTTTTACTTTGTAATTTATTTTAGGAGGAAGTGAATATAAAGTGAAAATATATATAGAATTACTGTTAATATATAAGCTAAGCTATAAAAGTAGTAAATTAGGCTATAGAATGCTTAATACTATAGAAAGGTCTTTATTTTATTTAAAGAAGCTTTATAGATGGCTTTATTAAATAGGGGGTGTGTTAAAAGGGATTAGAAATGTGGCTGGTAATGCTATAATATTATAAAGCTCTGTGCTGATAGATTGAGTGCTTGAGGGCGCAGTCCTCTAGCACACCAACTGCGTGCGTGTATAAATAGATTATATATACATTATTTCTTTTGCTTAAATTAAGGCACTTTATGCAACCTTTATATGCTCTAAATTTAGGTGACGCGCTTTGTAACATCAAGACATGGTTTATTAGCAGATTGGACAGGGGTGCAACTGTATTGAGCAATGGTAGACAAGTAGCAAGTAAGTAGAGTAAAGGTACGGAACCAATATTCAGTCTTGTAACTATGTTGACGACTATCTAGCCAAGTCATTTAAAGAGTGTAGTAAAGTGAATCTTGTATATTCGTTACCTTATCATGGCTCACTCATGAAGGTTATCATAGTACCTGGTGAGCCTACGACTCTAGGGTTACAGGCCTACTTTTTGATTTGGTGTGTTTCTTTGTTTGTTTTACTATTAACGACTGCTATGTGACTAAGTACAAAATCCACAGCCGGGCAATAGGTCGGGAGGAGCTAGCCAAGGTCTTTGCTTCATCTATAGATGAGATATTAGATCACCTCCACGTAGTCCTGTCAGTTCAAGACCGGCCTAGACGGCCAGCAAGCTGTCAGCTGATAGCCGAACATGTTGACCCCATAGCCGTTCGTTACGTTTCGCTTGACAAAGGAAATAATCTAAAGTCTTGGGCTTCAGGTTTTATGCATCAGGATGAAAAACCCCCCTTGCAGAGGGGGAAAAACCTGAGTGCTAGCTGGTGCGACCTCAACGAGGTCCAGCAGGTGGTTCGGACCTCTTGCAAAGCGACACACTGACTTGTCGAAGTTGCCTCTTACGAGGCAGCAGTCAGCTCTCGAGAAAGGTGAAGCTCTCCGAATTCCCTTTCTTTTTATGCGCTGTTTGGACTCGATAATCCCCAGCGGAGAGACTGGCCAGTTGGCCTGCAAAAATACCCCGCTGCGCTAACAGGCCACAACAGCTGCTAGGCGGGGGAAATGGTTACAAGGGAGAGTTGGGGATCACTCGAGTGGGAGTGATCTTTTATTGTATTACGCCTGATTGGCGATTCGTGCCATTATTATTCTAGTACGTACTGAGACGCTGGCATATTGTCATTACCTCAAGTGTTGGGCCGTGACAAATACCACAAGCGCATTTAAAGAGAAGAGGTTCATTAGCCTTTTCTCTTATAAATGAAGATGCATTTTGCGTTGGACTAAGTTTTATTCCAAAATGTTACTGCGACGCTATGAGTACATAAGCAGATCGGAGTACAACAGAACCTGTTGTTATATTACTATTCGTACTGTACCAGCCACAAGCCCCACGAGAGACTCCGTGCGGAAAGATTGGTTTCTACTGTTGCATCACCGAATGCTAGGCTGCCTGGTGCCTTGGCTTGATGCTTGGGTGATGGAAGGCCAAGCGCTGGGACCGGCATGTGCCCTCACTCGCGTTTGACTCTTTTTTGACAGAGAGATTGCAGAGATGCACTCTTTTTTTATGCCATTGTCATGGTTATTGTTGAGCAGCAAGGCATTCCTCATTCAGTCGCATGCCCACAACTTTTACCCACTGCTCGGTAGCCATGAGCATGAGATGTTCACTCGGGACCCAGTTCCATGCAGCGCACCAACGGTGATGCGAAAGCAAATTAGGTAGCAATTGATGAATGTAATTTAATCTCCGTAGTAAACTCCGTATAGGAAGATGGTCGGAGATTTCTCTCAACGCTTCATCCATCAAATCACTTGGCGATGTCTTCAACAAGGCCACGGTGACGTACATGGCGCATCTTCAGAGTTGTGGCCAAACTCTCCAAAGTTGCAAATCGAAATATTAGAATTTCGGTCCCATTACTATGTGTTTGCCTTTCTTGTCCAGCACAAATTCTGTCATGGCTTCGGCCGAAAGCATGAAGAATGCTTTTATGCTATGCGCCTCTTAATTGACTTTGGAATCACATACTCTTCAGTTGTCTCCTCTTTTCAAGCCTCATCACGGACCTGGTTCTAATTGCATTCCTTGGCCAACACCTCGAGGAACAGTTTGAGAGTGCGCCATTATTGAAATCAAGTATACCGCCTCTCTTTGCTGGCCAATTCTTCATGCAGTGGCTCCAAAAACATTGAGTCACGAAATTGTCCGTTGCCCACGTCGAGCTGATAGAGCGACACTCATGGTCGTCCAATGCAGCCAGCCTGATTGCCGTATGAATCCTTGGCTTTCTCATACACAGCTGGAGCGCACAGATCCGTTGACAAATAGCACAACAAATGGACCAAGACCGAGTAGGTGCAGTACATGGTATGAACCTGCCATCTGTCAGGGCTGGCAAACAGATACCTTGGCCTCTTTGCGGAAGCACCCACCTTACACAGACTAGGCACCTGCCTAGGTACTGGCAGTCAAGGCACGGGGACTTTTAATACCACGAAAGGCAAATGCGGCAAAGCATAAAAGCAGTGGCACTTTGCAGAGTGCAGCAGGTCAAACCCAAGATCTACAGTAGACACAGGAATAAGTGTCCGGTTTTCATTATAACGAAAGTCTTTTCGCATAGACCATTTATGTGGCGTAGTGTGGCTTGTACAATGTAGACGTCAAGACGCTACGTATATTATTAAACTGGCTCAACATTATCCAGAAATGGATTCTGGGTTCTGTTGGCCAGAAATTGAATCGTGATCTTTTTCTCAGGGCATGAGTATTATATTGCATAACTTATTCTATTATTACATAAGCAAGTTTAGAGCCAGAAGTGGAATGCAACCAAATCGTACTTTTTGCTTGTCAACCATCACAGCGCACATCCAGCGTAATGGGATAATCGCTTGCATGATTGGCCAAGTGTTATTGGACAGCCATGCGTTAGTGCCTAATCCACGGATCTACAACCCAACTGAACTCTTTGCTGAGACAATCGCTACTAAAACTAAAGATGAGCTTACTTTCATGAACGCTATAGCTCATCGAGCCAGGTTATCACCCCAGACTTGAGACACAATCATGTCTAATCCGCATGACTACACCGTTGGTTGGATTTGCGCCATACCAACCGAGTATGTTGCTGCCCAGGCTTTTCTTGACGAAAAGCATGAAGGGCCTGACTATACATCCCCCAACGATAATAACGACTATGCGCTTGGCAAGATCGGAAGACACAATATCGTTATCGCGGTGCTTCCAAACGGCGAATATGGGCTATCATCCGCGGCGAGTGTTGCGAGAGATATGCTACACAGTTTCCCTAATGTTAGAATCGGTCTCATGGTCGGAATTGGCGGCGGCGTTCCTAGCTCGAAATATGATATTCGTCTTGGCGATGTTGTTGTAGGTATTTCTAATAATGGAAAGGGTGGCGTCGTCCAGTATGACTTTGGAAAGGCCATTCAGGGCCAGGAGTTCCAAGAGATGGGATTCTTAAACCAGCCACCAACGCTGCTGCGGACGGCTGTTGGTGGCCTGATGGCACAATACGAGTCTGACGGGAATCAAATTAAAGAAACTGTCAACAGCGCATTAGCAAAAAAGCCGCGTCTTCGAAAAAAATATAAGCGACCCGAAGCAACTACTGATAGGCTCTACCGGTCGCAAGTCGTTCATCCTTTAAATAACGGCGCTGGTTGTGCGGTAGTCTGTGGCGACGACCCATTAAACCTTATTAAGCGGCCCGAACGGGATGAAGACGATGATGACCCGGCGATCCACTATGGCTTGATCGCTTCAGCTAATACACTTATGAAGGATGCTCTAGTTCGAGATGAATTTATAGCAAAGGGCATTCTTTGCTTTGAAACGGAAGCCGCTGGATTAATGAACCACTTTCCATGTCTAGTTATTCGTGGCATCTGCGACTACTCAGACTCACATAAAAATTCAGAGTGGCAGGGCTATGCAGCGATGACAGCTGCAGCATATGCAAAAGATCTTCTCTATCGAATAGCTCCGAATAAGGTCAAGGCCGAGAAACATATTAATGATATTATATCTGGTAATTCTTAAGCCTTAGGATTATACTTTAATATATATATTAATATTATATATAGGTCTCCATGAAGTTGCTATAGAGCACCAGTATATTATAAAAGAGCAGCTTCAAGTCCAGAAAGATTTCGCTAAAGAGAGGCTATCTGAAAAAGAACAAGAATGTCACCAGCTATTCCGTCTAACAGCTAGCGGTAAAGATACTACATACGAGTGGTATAAAGACCGAGTTGAGAAAAGGATTGAAGATACATGCCTTTGGTTTCTTAAGCATGAGCACTTCCAGATATGGTTGAAACAAAAATCTGGTCCCTTATTAGTCACAGCAGACCCTGGTTGTGGAAAGTCAGTATTGGCTAAGTACCTTATTGATAACGGCCTGCCACGATCAGCGACTAGTATTTGCTACTTCTTCTTTAAAGATCAAGACCAAAACACTTCCCGTCAAGCACTTTGTGCAATACTCCACCAGCTCTTCTCTCAAAAGCCGCTTCTTATTAAACATGCTATGCTGCAATTCCGCATAAATGGGCAAGGTTTAATAAACTCTACAGAGTCGCTTTGGAAGATATTACAGAGTGTTATAAGAGATCCTGAGGCAGGCCCTATAATCATCGTCTTGGATGCCTTAGATGAGTGTGCCGAATCTGAGTTGTCGGGCTTGATGCGGAATGTGGAGAGCCAATTCCACAGCGATCAGTTAAGCGATAGCAAGCTAAAATATCTCCTCACATGTCGCCCATATGAGCAAATCACCTCACAATTCCACGGCCTATACGGATATTTTCCAAATATCCGCATACCGGGAGAGGAAGAGTCAGAAGCCATTAGTCAAGAGATAAATCATGTTATCACGCATCTGATCAACCAGCTATCGGCAAAGCAAGGGCTTTCATCCCATATTAAGGACTACTTAAAGACAAGACTACAAAACACTTCCCACCGCACCTATCTCTGGGTATATCTTATATTTAACTACCTAGAGAAAGAAACCTTTAAGAAGACACTAAAAGGAATTGAATCTATTATTAATACACTTCCAAAGAGTATTAATGAAGCATATGAGCAGATATTAAATAAGTCTAAGGAAGATAAAGAGGTTCGGAAAGCCTTAGGTATTATGTTGGCTGCTAGTCGACCACTAACAATCTCGGAAATGAACGTTGCTATGAATATAGACAACACAACACAAGATGGCACAACATATACTTTTCATAATCTTGATTTAGAGGATGATAGCGACTTTAAGTCGCGTCTAAGGTCTTGGTGTGGATTGTTTATCTCAATCTATCATAGCAGAGTTTACTTCCTCCATCAAACAGCTCGCGAATTTCTCCTCGCAAAGTCAGCATCTTCCACAGCCATCCCGTCAGCACTACGCTGGCATCACTCTATTACTACCCACCAAGCACATAATATTCTTGCGGAGATCTGCGTCCTTTATTTACACTTGTTTAATTCTAGTCTTAGCCCTACTATAGGGGCTGATGAGAAAACTAACTACCTTAATAATAGCAATGCCTTTTTATTTTACTCAGCTGAAAATTGGGGCGCTCACTTTCGTGAAGCTTGCGTTGCTGATGATGCTGCTATCATACCATTTGCTATAAGAATTTGTGATCCTAATTCGAAAAGCTACTTGGTATGGTTCAAGATCTATTGGCAGACAACAGGTTGGAGACATAATATCAATTTTACAGGTCTTATAGTAGCATCGTACTATGGCCATCGCGCTGTTGTCAAGGCGCTAGTTGAGAAGGGAGCTGATATTGAGGCGAAGGATACTATATATGGCCGAACACCTCTATTATGGGCTGCTTGGAATGGCTATAAGGGTGTTGTTAAGCTGCTGGTTGAAAAGGGAGCTGACATTGAGGCGAAGGACACTAGACATGGCGGGACACCGCTATCATGGGCTGCCAGGAATAAACGTGAGGGTATTGTTAAGCTGCTGGTTGAGAAAGGAGCTGATATTGAGGCGAAGGATACTAAACATGGCGGAACGCCGTTGTTATGGGCTGCTAGGAACGGGCATGAGAGTATTGTCAAGCTGCTGGTTGAGAAAGGAGCTGACATTGCGGCGAAGGATACTAATGGCGGGACATCGTTACTATGGGCTGCTAGGAGCAGGCATGAGGATATTACCAAGTTACTAATTGAGAAAGGAGCTGATATTGAGGCGAAGGATACTAGACATGGCGGAACGCCGCTGTTATGGGCTGCTAGGAACGGGCATGAGAGTATTGTCAAGCTGCTGGTTGAGAAAGGAGCTGACATTGAGGCAAAGGATATTAAACATGGCGCAACGCCACTACCATGGGCTGCTAGGAACGGGTATGAAGGTATTGTCAAGTTGCTGGTTGAGAAAGGAGCTGATATTGAGGCAAAGGATGCTAGCTATGGCGGGGCGCCACTATCTTGGGCTGCTTGGAATGGACATGAGGCTATTATTAAGTTATTAATTAAGAAGGGGGCTAATATTGAGGCGAAGGATCTTAATAACGGGACATCGATATTATGGGCTGCTAGGAACGGGTCTGAGGGGATTGTTAAGCTGCTGATTGAGAAAGGAGCTGATATTGAGGCGATGGATACTAGTAGCCGAACACCGATATTATGGGCTGCTAAGAATGGGCATACGGCTATTGTTAAGCTGCTGGTCGAGAAGGGAGCTAATATTAAGGCAATAGATAGATCTAGCCAGACGCCGCTATTACAGGCTGCTGCGAACGGGCATGAGGCTATTGTTAAGCTACTGATTGAGATGGGAGCTGATAGTCAGGCAAAGGATGATTCTAGCTAGACACTGCTATTATAAGCTGCTAAGAATGGGCATAAAGATATTGCCGCGCTGCTATGTAAAATCTAAATGAATACGAAACTTCGCTCATCTTGTAAAACAATAGCTATCTAGCTTGCTATATTGTGCTCCCTTCACTTTATAGTGGCTTGGCTGTGACTGCATTCTCTCTAATTTTCTTACCTTTGTTGAGAATGGCCCTAGAGCAGGATTAGAGCCACAAGTGAAATTTAGACAATAATGGACTAACATTGTTAGGCTGTAACGAAATAGTACTTGTTATAACATTCTTCACACTATACAAGCCACAAGCCCTCATTATGGTCCGTGCGGAAAGAGATTGAACAAGAATAAAGCCGAACACTTATTTCGGTTTCCACTGTACAAGAAACTTTGTCGAATTAACAGGAGGGCGCGATACGTGGCAGTCCTACTACTGCAAAATGGAGGCGCAAAGAGTAGGGCGATATTTTTCCTAGCTTCTCCCAGAGGTCTCTGAAAAAGACCTACTTCTGGGTATTGCAGGGCCAGAGACGATCAAGTGTACACATGCCATGAGCACTAAGCATCGTCAAGGAACTTGAGCTTGGAACCAACAGACGGCAGCTCTGAATGGCTGCTTTGTACTTTTGTAAATCTGCCTACTGAGGCGGACTAGCAGGACTCATCTTGCTTTGTATATCGTACGTTGAGATGGTATCACGGTAGCTTTGGCCTTGTGCCGTCGTATAGGGGGCCAAGTGATGACGGCTCATGTTCAAGTTGCCGGCTTACGACGACTAAGAGTAGAGATGCAATATGCAAAGGACAGCTTTGAGCAACATTTCCGCCGGGTTGACTCACAGGACGGGCAGCTAAAGAATAATGTCAAATAGCTGATCGAGAGCCGATTTTGGATGTTGCTCCCATGGCATCATGGTCATTCCGTCCTTCTTAACAAGGTATCTCGCCGACTCAAAAGAGCAATGCTCAAAGGGGGAAGAAGGAGACATTTCTCCCTCATCATTGCTACCGCTACCCTACATCTTGATTTTCCCAGGCATGTTTATCGGTTCAAAGCACTCCAGAGTGGCGCCGAGACAAACACATCACTTGCCCGTCTCAATTGCTTCATGTCGAGTGTCAGCAATGTCGAGTCTGGTCCGCTGCAAAGGGCACCATCTGCCGGTATTACACCCCTTATATACGTACTCCCAAAGGGCGACAAGGAGCATCAGAAACTGCTCGAGGAAACAAGCCCATACCTTGATTCACACTACAACCTTTTCTTTGTAATACTGAAACGCAGTGAATGGGGATGTGAGCCCCCGGCTCTTGTAACTAGTTTACGTAGCGGATGCTGATAAAGCAAACAAAACAATCAGTCAACTCAGGTCGACGCTCGGCCGGCATGCAAGGTGCACGCTTCATATGCTCAATAATCAGGCGCTCTATCCGACCGTCACGTTCCATTGCGATACATTGTTCGCCGCCTGTCACAATTGTTCATTCTTCCTGAGAAACCCAAAGGTAGTAGAGACAAACGGGAGTCCGTCTTTATCAACGTCAAATTGCTCAGACGTGATAGCCCAACGCGATCAAGGCTTCATCGGCAGACGGGTTGCTCTTTGGCTCTCCTGGGACAATCATCTGGGACCAATGGTACCTCGGGTCTTGGTTCAAGTTATTCACAAACCCGACATCTAGCTTGCGTTTCGTGATGTTGCTAATGGCCTTGGTTGACGCATAAGAGTCGACTTGTAGCCCTCTGCAAATTCGACGGCCTGCACTGAAATTTGCAAACCGGTCCAGCACATTGTCCTGGTTCACGTGCTTGGCCATCCCGTCCAGCCATTGTCAACAAGCGGATCATTACCTTTTATGCGCTGATGGATGCCCTAAAATCGGTCACATCTCCAAAGTATGCTTGGTCCAATTTGCTGACTCGACACATATAGAGCCGAGCTACTCCTTCAGCACATCATCCACGTCCTTGCGAAATTCCGACGAATTTACAAAGAAACACCTATTGCGACGCCGCGGAGTCTGTTGAAGAGAAAGGCTATCGGTCGGGGAGGGAGGTTTATTTCAGCGACAGCGTTGCAGACTTGATCGCATTTCTCGTCGTCCAGTTTGACGGTAGAGCGGCATTGAGTCGGATACAGTCGACGTCGAAGTTTTCGGAGGTGACCGCAGAAACACTTTCGTAAGGCGTCCTGACGTGTCTTGAAGCGTAGAAGGCGACTGGCGGGGAGATGTTAGAAAGCAAACAGGCAAGACTCTGGATATCTGCAAGACAATTAGACAGGACGGTCCGTGTTTGACATCGTCGTCGCCAATTTCACTGAGCGTATCTGGAGTGCAAAAAAGGCTCTTTTCCTCCACAGATGGAATTGTTTTCGACCTTTCCGGCCGCAGTTGGTGTCATGACGAATGTCATGTCTCTCTGGAGAGTTGACTGCTTAGGATGTGCGTTTTGGTCGCATGTCGGTTCAGCAGAATGCCGAGCTGCAATGATGCTCAATGGCCTACTTTTGCTGAGTCAGAAAGAACCCCAAAATACACATGTATAGAGGGGCATCAACACCAACCCCGCCATAGCGAAAGCATCAAGCATAACACATCTTGCAGCGCCTCGACCAGAATTTCATTTCCGAAAATCGCCCTTTCTCCTCTATAATTAAGATATCCCAATGGATGAGATTGAAGAAGAGCTTATTGTGGAAAAGCCGACGATACGGACAAGGCAGTTCAACAGTCTAACCAGCTGTCAGAGGCAACTCCAAATGCACAATGACAAAGAAAGGTTAAAGTCACATCATCTCTTTGGTAAAGATTTGTTGTTTTCTATATGAAAGTTTATTGCTTTATATATGGAGGTTTATTGCTTTATATATGATGCTGTTACTTGCTCTCTGAGACGATCATCACTTAGCAATGTGCAAGTCGTGAAAAAGGCATGAATAATATTGCTTTAAAGTTTGCTGAGGCGATAGGTTGGATCATATCCCCCTAAGAAGCAGATAATATCCCTCTAAGAAGCGGATAATATCACCCAGCCTGTCGTTGGAGTGCTTCATCATAAGTGTTTTCTTGTAATGAAAATAATTTGCCATCTAGAGGAAAGAACGTGAGGCGATTTGGGGGCTCAGGCTCCACTAGCTCTTACGGGTTCCTGTTCAGAGGATTCATCGCGCTATGCCTAAGAGCACTTTAAATCTGCTAGTGCAAGATTCAAAATGCTATTGGGCATAGCGCTATGGGTATTCTGTGCCGGTGTTGTCTGCACGATGTTTACCCCACAACAGTCAAGAAATCTACCAGAGCAAGCTAACAAAATAGTTACATCTCATAAGATATCTTACCAGGTGCCTAGTAACAATGTAAATATTTCAGAGAGTAATAAAACAACTTAATCCCAACTACAGGTATTGAATAAAGCTCAAGACAAGTCAGATAAAACTGTCCATGGGTCTGGAGAGCCATGTAGGCGATATTGGGTAAGAAAGACCTCAGGTGGCCGCGACCAATCCAATCTCTCTGATTTCGTGCGTACCAACGATTGCCAGATGACTCGCCTGTCTTTCGGTCGAGTAGGCCAAAAGTCAATAGGTGAAGGTTTGCCTTCCTTTTCAGCATCCCATTCCTTCGATAAACGCTTCATGGCCCATGCCCACTCTGTATTATTTGTACCCTCCAAGTTTAAATTCTTTTCCCCCCAATCTTCAGATACGTTAGTTCCATCAATAAGATCGCACAATTCCACCTCATTGCGTCTATCAAGAGAGCTTTGTGCGAATGTCTGTAAACTTGGATAGGGTAAACCTCGTAAGCTACGGACAATGTTCATTGACTGGCAGTCTAAAAGTAAATCATCCGCCGGTACAATAACAAAGGTATACGAAAGACCTTGTTTTCGAAATCGGGCGTATATATGTATTAGAGATTGTACTTGGGGGTGAGATAAAGGATCTGCGGCAGTATATTTATCTGAGAGAGGAGGTGATTGGAGAATTTGAATAGTTTTCGACACATCTGCGGTAGGAACACAAATCTCCCAATCCTGTATTGCCTGTTAACTTGATTTTGCTGTAGGATACGTAATAAACGTACACGTCTCATTCGCGATGCGCCGTAAAATTTAAGAGCCGAAACCCCAACGCAGCAGCAGGTAATTCCATTGGCTTCAAGGACCTGAGTGATGTAAAGCGTATCCTCAACTCCATGGTTTACATGCCTCACGGTCTCGGTCAAATTTCTTGCCATGTCCAACGCTTTTGTCAAGCCATGTACTGTTAATGACGGCGGGCGTTTTTAGCGCTGTTCCAGCCTCAATTCCTTGTTCAATAATTGCCTGTCGATAAAGGTATGAGGTAACGTTTTGAGTTGATGCAAAATTGCGATTCGGTAAGTAAACAAGGCCGTATTAAGAAGAAGTAGTAGGGCGAGGACTTATGGTGGCGCCAGTTTGGTCAACCTGTTTATCCCGGCTCACCCCCACAGTCGACTCCTCCACAATAAGCCGTATGTGGCGCTACCAGAGACACTAAAGAAGCAGCCAGCAGACGGACCCTCCCCCAGATTAAATCCCATCCCAACAAGGCGAGGTCAAGTCCTAGACTTTTGAGAATACAGAGCCGACAGCTTATTCAAAATCAATATAGGAATTAATTGTATCAAGTAGGGGCTAACAGGGCCAAGTTAGCGCCTTTGTTAGTGAATATGTGGCGTAAAAGGATGATTGGTTCAGGAGGAACAAAAGTAAAGCCGTGCCAGGCTGGGGCCACAAGGCTGAGCGGGCGCATGTACGGAGTAGTATTATTACTATACTATCATCATCAGCTTGACGAAACCACGCTCACGCTACCAATCTAACCTCTTGATCTCTTCCCGCTTCGGGTCTTATCGAGAAACGCTATGTATGCCGATCGCCGTGGCAAGACGGTAGTGCGCCCGTAATGGCTGGTGATCGTTGGACGATTTCCCGCCGTGTGGATCTCAGTAGGCACATCGTCCCATAAAATCAACCGTCTCCCTCCCAACATCTATTTCGTCGCCATGGCCCAAACTCGAGCCCAGGGAGCCGCCAAAAGGAGGCGCAATCCAGAGGACCTTGGTATGTTTTATGAAGCGCCGGCAGGCCATGACTACCGGTACAATGAACAGACCAGGTAGACGCTCCAACACGCAAGCGCCAATGTCGAAAGACACATGATGAGTCGTTGAACAAAACCCCCTACTAAGGCGGGGGCAGAGGCGGAAAGCGAGCCATCGAGACGGCCTGCCCCGAGAGGCTCGGTAATGCTGCAGCGGTAGAGAGCTACGTCTGGTATAAAGACCTCCATGGTGCTACATCTCGACAAATGCACGCAGCAAGTGAGCAGTTGGGATCCAGGGAGCTTTATTTATAAAGCTGATGGCAAGCCCGCTCCTGGTTCTCGGTGCTCTTGAGATTGTGATCCCGGACGACGGCCCTGGGTCTGACCGGGCCGTTATAGTTGTACGTTGGTCTTGCCTCGGCTCTCTTGGTCCGATCCCCCCGCCCCCGGCTCCACGCTTCGCCGTACTGGACGGCGTCTTCTCCGGCCGCCTGCCAGCTCGCTTTCCAATCCCTCTACTATATCTAGAGCTGGATTAAGATAAAACTCTAAATCGGTTTACTTGAGTCAATAAGAACTATTTGTACGACGGGCTATAACTCGATGTGTGCATGGCGCCAGAAAGCAGAGCCTTTCAAGAGGAAAGCAGGAGGGGATGGCCTAGATACCAAGCTAGCAGTGAACTGATGTTGGACGTGCCCTAACACATTGTGATTGCGATCTATTCACCAAATCTTTATTATTTATTCATGTCAATATATCTCTTGCCGGCTATAATGCCTGGCTTTTACCGCCCCGAGGGCTATCTCAGTAACAGCAAGTAAAAAATCAATCGTTAGGTTCGCTTTTATAAGAGCAAGTTCGCCAGCTTAAAAATGCCAAAACGCAGTGAGAGCTGCGGCATGTTGCCTTAATATCCTATCAATCAGTCATCTTATGCATTGCTTGGTAATTGTATTATACCCTTTACCTCCGATATTCAACCTTGGGTAGTTAAAGCTTCGATGTCAGAAGTTGTATAGTACTGGAAACCTATCTGGGTGATTGAATCGCGATCCCAATCTGACCGGGGGCTTCTATTTTCATCATGTGAAAGCCGTCTTCGCTTGTGTCTATGCTCGTAAATCGCTTCATCCGGAGCGCCAAAACCCGATCTTTCGTCCTCTTCCCCATGTACATCAGCAGTCGAGCTATCGTTTGCAGGTTGCGCCATTTGGGTAGGGTCACCAGAAGGGCTCCGGGTTGACTGATTGTCATCGCCAGAGTGCAATTGTTCAGGCGTACCTATCGAGGCTGATGTGAAAGAGAATGCCGTCCCGGTATTAACAAGCGATGGCATGCTAGGCGTGGTCAGCGGGCCCTCCATATCGGCGACCATATTCTCGATACAGCACATCTCGTAATGATGGCGTAGGGCATTGCGATCAACCTCGACCGGCAACGTGGCTGTACGTCCATGGTAGTCACAGATGACATCATAGGGCACAAAGGCGCGGATCTGCAGTGTATCGGGGTGGATCGAGAATAGCCTAGAGTCGAAGAGTTCACGGAGGTGGCTTAGCAAAAGAATGCCGTTGCTTGGAGACCATGTGCGTTCCCAGGCCTTACGCAGATGCTGTGGACTAAGCTCAAAACCATTCTTGCTGCGAGGATCAAGAGGATCGGGATATACGTGATAGTGCTGTTGGGGGACGATGTGGCATGCCTGTAAGGCAGGGCCGAAAAGAAGGTTCCTACACCATGTCTGGCCCTTGCCTGATACAGCGCACTGTTCAGCGAACATGGCAAGGGATGAAGAAAAGTTGGCAATAGTCTGACGGGCAGAATCGGGCGCGATATCCATATCGGGCGGCGTCACCATATTAACCAAAGATTCCTCTTCGTTCGCTGGCAGCTGGCCAGACTCAGAGTTGTTGGACTCTGGGGGGGGGGAAGGTAGCGGGGATCTCTGCGGCGTGGAGGTAATGGGATATGCTCCGCGCAGCCATCTGGATATTAGTTAGCTGGCAGAACAGAATATGATCCCGTTGCTCAGGGCGAACCGTTAATATGTGCTGCCAGCGGTGCGGTGTTTGGTAGGTTGCACGAGCACGAGTAGTGGCGAATGACGCAAAGCCGTACAACGGGTGGCTTTCCTGTGCTCGTTGGCAACGCAGGAGGAGGGAGAAGCACCGGCTGGTCAATATCGGTAATCATAATAGTGGTGGGAGGAGCAGGTGCCTCACCAGGAGGCAGATACTGGTAGTCGATAAATGCAAAGGCAGCATTTTTCCAAGTATCTTCATCTGGATTCTGCCTGCTAGTTTGTCCATCATCTTGAGATGTATCGTACGGTGTATGAAAGCATAAATCCATCTCGTTTAAAACATCGCGATAGGTAATATCGAAACCATCGAGTCGGAACAGGCCAGCAAATCGGATGCCTGCCGACGTGGTTAAAAAATGTACATTCCATGCGTATGTGCGCATCTGCGGTGTCACGGACGCGTTCGACATGGTGATGGTGGTGTTGGTGAGGCAGCAACAGCCTAATGGCCGTGATACTGTAGTGAAAATAAGCTCCCAAGAAAGAGAGACTACGTTCATGCAAGGGAGATTAAACAACGTCAAATGCTTATCCTGAGAGCCCGTTGCTGCGCCACCAACACTGCATTGTTTACAAACCTCGCGAATGATTTAAATATATCTTTATTTGGTACTATTTAATAGTATGTATGCTTTATATGTTGCTTTTTAACATTATTCAAAAAAAAAAAATTAATATATATACATATATATATTTGTACGAATATATATAATTATGAAAGCGTCCTCGCCGCTATTGGCTTGGCCATGTCGGCCGCCCCTCGCTCGACTATACAAGTACTTTATGCGTATATGATAAAGCTACCTAGTACGAAGGCACCAATAAGAACTCGCTACTGGGCAAAGATTGGGCGGTTGACCCGATATGGGCAACCACCAAGCAGACCAATTAGCCTTATAAGGGATATCCTTGCAATGTTGGACCAGATTGTACCAGATATAGCAACCGGTTTGTCACACTGATGGAATATAAAAAAACTACTAGGTAGTGTATTATAAAGTGCTAGCTTCGCTCTAGTATGATATGCATTTTGTTCTAGAATTGTTTCCAGGTAACATTGGCGGACCTTTTTGATCTATTGGCTTAATTGGCACCCTTTCCAGTTGCTGTTACAGCATATACAATTTTAAAACTACCCAGCACTATAATTTACCAGGACAGCTATTTTGCTCCCAACTGTATTATATTATAAAAGCAAGTAAGAGGTTATTGAGTGGACAACAAATCAAACTATTGATGAACGGCAATCTGAGTGCTATTTGTGATTTCCTTTCCTCGGAGAGAGAATCCCACTGCTGCACCTCCTCACAACAAAGCCTTGAACCACTGCTTCATCCTTATCGTTGCCTCGCCTATCTGCTCGAGCATTCCTTCCGCAACGATGAGGTCATGGGCTGCCTTGGGGTCGCTCTCCAAGCTCAGTTCAACTCCCGTTTGCAACGACGTGATCGTCTTTGCCATCAGCTTTCCCTGATCAGACAAGATCTCCCTCTCACCGACAGTGATGTGAATCTTCCTGACAGCGCTATTCACTTTGTTTAGCCATGCTCCTTTCCATTCAAGAGGCTCGATCCAGCTGCTTTCACCACCTGAGCTGGATTCTTCTTCACGAACCCAAGTATCTGCCTTGAGGGAGCTCATGATGGATTTGGAGAGCATGTCATTGCTCTCATTCTCTACGAATGAGGAGCTGGAAAAGTCACAGCTAAGCCACGGCGACACAAGAATGGCGGCAGCCAGAGGCTCTTGTAACGAGATGCGACAAGCCTCAGCATGAGGATCAACAATGTGATGGAGGAGCTGCATTGTCAGATTTCCACCGGCAGAGTCGCCGCCAATGACGATATCCTTGGCGCTGAAGCCCGCATTGAGGATCTCGGAAAGCGCAGAGGCAGCCTGGCGGAGCTGCACCGGGGCCTTCCAGGTAGGGGCAAGGGAATACTGCAAGAAAGCCACTGCTACCTCGGTCCCCGACTCCACTCCTGAGAGAATAAATGTATTCCAGACGCATTCAAAGTGGCCCACCTGACTTGGCATGACATAACCTCCACCGTGGAGAAAGAGCACCACTTTGCGGGCCTTGTGACGATTCCCAACCCACAGAATGCTTGAGCCGCCCTCGGGAAGCGGCTGGATATCACATCGAAGCCTCTCTTTGAGGTCTGGGTTCTTGGTAAGCTTTTCCTTGCGCCGAATCCAGGCTCTGTATGCCTCTTCCGTAGATGGAAGTACGGTTTGGATCTCCCGAGCTGTAAGGGTACCAAATACGGCTCTGACCCCTGCGAACAACAGATAGTGTTGAAGGCTCAAGTTGTTTCGCGAGGCGTACAAAAGGAACCGTGCGCCATTGATTGCGAGGGTGCAGGGAACTGGATGGGGCGATACGTGCTAGGTTAATAAAAGTACCACCGACGAGCTGCGTCATTACATTGAAAAGACTCACCGACAAATAGGATGACCCCTATCAACTTGAGTTTCTCGCCAATGGAGAGTCGGGGTTTAATGGAGTCAGCCTGTTTGGTTGTTGTCGAATCTTGTCAGCCATGACGAATATCGGATGCTGGGTAAAGGGAAATACTCTCTTACCATCTGAAGTGGATGTTATGGTTGTCGATTGTCAGCCGCAGCAGCAGGTCCGTCACTACTACATGGGCAATGGAAATATCGAGGAGAGAGGCAGAATGAGTCGAGCAGCGGTGAGTTGCTTCATTTTATATTCCCCTCTTGCTTCATTTTTGTTTCAGCTGTTGCTGCATTCATTGGCTTCAGAGCGCCTTGCATCATTATCACTGTCTCAGTTCCTACTTTGCTGACCAATGTGCCTTCGCGCCCAGCAAGTTTTTGTGCTCGGTTGGGGTTGCCTTGCATACACGGGCGGCCTTGAGATCCAAGATAACTCCGCGTACCCTGATCTCCGCGTACCCTAACCCCCGACGACATGCATGCTTAGCCTTCACCTGAACCTTGGAGACGTGGATGGCAGCCAAGTCCAATAGAGGCAACCGAAGCAATATCCAGCTTTCCATGTTCATGGTGGCTGGTGGGGTAGCCTCGGCCACATTAGGCGGCCGGGATCCCACATGAGGCGGCCGGGATGGATCCATGTCCTCTGTATTCTCCCAAGGCGAATGAATCCCTTGGCATATGGGCCGAACCTCGAACGAGGCTATGATTGCGAGATGTAGCATATGCGGAGCATGCGAAAGGTTGAGAAGCGCTCGTGCTACCCATGTCGACGGTAGGCAGCGATGACCTCGCATCCATCCCGGTATCGCGTGAGCCGTCAATAATGTGCTCAAGGCAGGGTCGCACCACATACATAAAGTATTGACAATGTTCAATATAAAACGAACAGACGCAACAGTTCTCTGGTCAAGTACTTGTATATATATTACACTTGAAACAGCACGTTGGGATATTAGCCATGTTGATGTCAAGGGAGGGAGTAACGCTCGATGTGATAGCTGCTCCTCTAAGGCGTTGGCTTCTCAATCCCATCCTTGCGGTACCAGCAGCCCTAGCAGTCTTGGGCCTGAGCAGCCACACACAGCTGTTGTTCAACAAAGACGCAATTTTAGTCCAGGCTCCAGTCTACCTCTTGGCGGCATCAAGTGTGCTTCTATCGCTCAACGAGTACTTGGACAAGCAATTTGCCAACAACTGGGTATCAGACAAGACGTGGAATTGGGACAAGGAGATTGTTGTCGTCACGGGAGGGAGTGGTGGTATCGGCGCCAGTATATGCAAGCAGCTGCTCGCGCGAAATCCACGCACACGAATCGTTGTCGTGGACTATGCTCCGCTAGGCTGGAAGCCCGATCTAGAAGGTGCTCGTCTATCATACTACCAGTGTGATCTGAGCGACACAAATGCCTTGAGATCTACTTGTGAGCGTATCCGAAGGGAGGTGGGACATCCGACTGTTCTATTCAACAATGCAGGCCTCGTCCGCGGAGCAAGCATCATGGAAGGGTCTTATGGTGACATTGAGGCGACGATACGCACAAATCTCGTCGCGCCGATGCTGCTCATCAAAGAATTCATACCGGAAATGGTCAAGAACGATCACGGTCACATTCTCCACACCGGCAGCTTGAGCTGTATGACTCCGCCGGCTCTGATTGCGGATTATTCGGCAACAAAGGCTGGGTTGCTTGCAATGCATGAGGTGAGTGGTTCCTAGCGGCGCAGAATCATTTCTTTATGCATAATGGCGATCGTTGCATCAGACGTACTTAATCTGAGAAACATGTGTGAGCTAACGTGAAGCCGATCTCTGTATGAGCATTCTAGGCCCTGCAACTGGAACTGAAAAGCGTTTACAAGGCACCGCGTGTGCGCCTCACCCTAGGCATCTTCTGCTTCATCCGCACGCCGCTCATCAGCGGGCATCCAAACGTGCCAAACTTCCTCATGCCGTTCCTGCACGTTGATACCGTGGGTGAGTCAATGGTGGACGCTGTATACAGCGGCTATGGGTCGATCATCTACCTCCCTGGCATCAATAGAGTTGTGGCAACCCTGGTGAGTTATCCAATTTATTTCCCCAGACAATACCAGCTATTCGGTTTGGAAGTGCTCGATCAGATGGTGCTAATACACCACTTTTTTATTTTATTTTAGAGAGGAGGCCCAGAGTGGTTCTTTCGACTTGTGCGCGAGAGCACGGCCAACTTCCGAATCGACTTTCGAGGCCGGCAAGAACTCGACAAGGAGACTGGCAGACTGCAAAAGGCGTAGGTGGGCAGCATGTGCCTCGGTATTTTGAGCCCGAGAATTAGCATCCAACATACTACTAGAAGCATCATTCCCACGTGGCGAGAACACAAGGAGTTAGTTGCCTTGAGTTAGCGGGACCCAGCCATCTATGCACATACGGGTGTGGGCATCCTCACCTCACCTCATCCAACATCGGTCTAGGATGATCAGATAGCAGTGTACTCGGTGACTCAAGGAGTCTGGACGATTGTAGCACATGGATAGAGATTCTAATCAATTTATGGGCCATAAGATTGTTGGTGGAATGCTTCGTATCATCACTAGCTACGAGGCTGGGATTTGCATGAACAACCCACGTGTAGTCACAATATACAGGGCGTTTCTCTCACCTCCCCACACTCTGCTGTTGCTGAGTATTTCGTACGTAGTAGTAACGAGCTAAACAGATCTAAGAGTGGGACAATATTCATTAGCGCAGAACTACGATAGCTCAACGGCGGGCATTATTCCATGTTGTAGTAGCAGTTTCCTCTCTTGGTAGGCATGTTGAGTTGCGGAACGATGTTGATTACTCTGTATAGTTCCTCGTTAATATGCATGCCATCAAGTGTCGAAACAAGCTGTTCCAACTGAATACAGGAGAGGTTTGATAAGAGGAAAAAAAGGACACAAAATATTCAGAGTGTCCCGGCACGTGCCCAGGCCAATTTCATACAGATCAAAAGTAGAAGGCGGCTAGTGCCAAGAGCCCCGTTTTGAGATCCTCTCTGCCACTTCCGTCGATCTGCTCTAAACAAGTGCTTACTCCCACCTCACACTGTCCGCTTCCCGCGAACCTCTCTACACACAACCAGTGCAAATTGGACTACTTCACACTCACCTTGGCGATGGATCGGCACAGGAGAGCCGAGTTCTTCTCCACAGAGGCATCACATGTGCACGCAGCTACTTTGTATTGGTTCTCGACGGCGTGTTTCGCCTGCTTTTAACCGCTTTTGAAGGGGACAAAAGTCCATGGTCGATCAGAGCTAGGAGAGAAACGAAAAGGGCAATAGAAATCCGCTACTACGCTACGCTTCTCGACCACGAGGGGAGAAGAAGAAAAAAAAATGGGAGGAGAGCGGTCAAGGCATATATATTCTCGGGGCCGTCCGTGACAGGAGAAGTATGTGTAGTAGTATTTGGATTTTGGATTCGACGTAGGCTGACTGCTTGAGGTTAGAGAGGGTCAGGCCCATCAGCTTACCATCACGCCTATCGAGATCGGACTTGGCACACAACGAACCATCGGGGCTGTTTTGGATCGCATCAGAGAGAGCTGCATGCACAATGGCTGCCGAGCCTAGTCGAGTGGAAAAGTCGCCTGTTGCGGTGCTGACGCAGGATGGTAGTCTCGAGGGTGGAGATGGTGACAATGCCGTCGTCGTCGTTGCCAACGAGGGGGCCAAGAAGCGCCAGTCGCTGTCTGATATATTTACCATTGTGGGTTTCAATTGCAACTCGAAGCAGCTCAATGGCGAAAGCCACTACAGCTTCGCATCCTGCAATGCAAGTTGAAACGAAACAGCATGCTGACCGGTTCTCGTGACTAGATCGCAGCCGGCGCTGCCCTAATCTCGGATGGCTACCAAAACAACCTCATGACAATGTCCAATGTCCTCTTCAAGAAGGAATACCCTGCCCAGTACACTCCTATTGTCAGTACGCGAGTGTCGAATTCGCTCTTGGTCGGCGCAATCCTTGGGCAGGTGACGGTTGGCCTCACATGCGACTACCTAGGACGAAAGACTGCCATTGTCATCACAACACTTCTCATCGTCCTCGGGGGGATTTTGGCCACTGCCGCCCATGGCGTCACCATTGACGGCATGTTTTGGATGTTGACTATTGCACGAGGCATTGTAGGATTCGGTGTTGGTAAGGTCCACCTCTGATACTCCTTGAGCCCACTCAACCACAGACTGTCAACGTCGGCACAAGACTAACACGGAACAAGGCGGCGAGTATCCGGCTGCAAGCACATCATCATCTGAAGCTGCCAACGAAAGAGTTCTTGATAAACGAGGGCCAATCTTTATATTGGTCACGAACCTGCCGCTTTCCTGTGGCGGCCCCTTGGCTGTTTCCATCTTTCTTATTGTGCTCTCTGCCGCTGGTGAGAATCACCTGTCGACAGTATGGCGAGTATGCTTCGGAATCGGCATACTTCTTCCGCTTTCCGTCTTCTACTTCCGTCTCAAGATGCTCAACTCTAAGCTCTACCGCAAGAGTGCCATCCGGCGGCATGTACCGTACGGCCTGGTCATCAGATACTACTGGAAAACCTTGATCGGCACTTGCGGTGCCTGGTTCCTGTACGATTTCGTCACCTTCCCCAACGGGGTCTTTTCTGGCACCATCCTGGCCTCAGTTGTGGACACGCAGGGAGACACGCTGCGGAGCACGGCGGAGTGGCAGCTGCTACTGGGGGCCATTGCTCTGCCCGGCGTCTTTCTCGGTGCGTTTCTGTGCGATCGAATCGGCCGACGCAATGTGATGATGCTTGGCTTCTCGGGCTACCTTGTCTTTGGACTCATCATCGGCTGCGCTTACGACAAGATCACTACTATTACTCCCCTCTTTGTCATCTTCTACGGTCTAATGCAGAGCTCCGGCAACCTTGGGCCGGGAGACATGCTGGGCCTCTTGTCGTCGGAAAGCTACGCAACGAGCGTTCGAGGCACATGTTACGGAATTAGCGCCGCGTTGGGCAAGACTGGCGCCGCCGTGGGGACGCAAGCCTTTACACCAATCCAGAACAACTTAGGTAAGCGGTGGACGTTTATCATCGCGGCTATTTGTGGCGTTGTGGGAGTCTTGGTTACCCGATTCTTTGTGCCCAACGTGACGGGCGAAGATCTCGCCGTACAGGACGAGAAGTTTAAAGCTTACCTGCTTGAGCATGGATGGAGCGGTGAGATGGGCGCAGATGACGAGAAAGAGCCAGTTGTAGAGCAGGACGAGGAAGTGGCTTCGCCAAATGTTGGCGAAAAGGGCGTTAGGGTCTAGATGCAGCAGACTTGGGCCTGCGGGGGAAGGGAGAGGGAGCAAACAAAGAGGGTCTTTTGCTCGGCGCTCGCTCTCTCTCGCTCTCTCTCTCGCTGTCGTTACTAATGTTATCAATAATGAATACGTACGTACCTCTGCCGCCTCAGATACTCTATCAGCAGGGGGGGACCCGGCATGGAGATAGAGAGAGACAGTATACGTAATATCAAAAGCCACCCAGCTTATGAAGCACAAGTTGCTTGCCATCTGTCCAGGTAACCACACCTGGAGTTATAGGTGATAGGACTAATGAAATGAAATTGTCTGTGCTCACAACTTATCGCTGCGTGACGAGTAGTTTAGCTGAACAGAGTCCAGCCGCAACATGGGTCGCGCGCCTCCATGGCCCTGGCAAGGCATCCATGGGGCTTGTGGAAAAAGGAAAATCTGTTTCAACTTGCGCCAGCCACGGTGGAGAATATGATGTGTAGCAATTTCCATTAGTCTTCGATTGCCATTGCCCTTGCCTGTCGTCTCGATCGTATTCCACTAGCACATGGACGGAGCAAATACACACACATGCACACACACATACAAGGGACGTAGAGCGGAAGCCCAAGGATGATGATGGACACCTACTCCATACAGAGCTGCACGTATGCAAGTGTACTCCGTATTCATCATTTCTTTCCCGTATACGGAGTATGGGAGCACACACATGCATATAATATGGAGTAGTACTACGAAGCGTTCCGCACAACTCCGCCGTCTGGGGCATCTTGCCAGCTCAAGAACCGTGGCATCCTTGATTCAGCGTAGGATTGAAAGTCACTTTGCACATCTCCAGCCATCTTGCACATCTCCTTGTGGGGACACATGCCAAACGTAGCCGGCTGAAAACAGGGTGGAGATGCAGCCACAATTGCTGGGCACTCCAGCTATTGAACTGAGGGCTGCCTCGGTAGCAGGTTTGCCATTACCAAATGAAATTTAGTACTCCCACACAGCCTCTCTCGCCGTAATCGCGAGCTTGTTATTCGTCGCAGCGGCAACGACAAAAAAAAGACAAACGAGGACGTAGCCCCTCGATGCCGTCCGTTCCCAGAACTGTTGTTGAGGCAATCCGCGTATAGTATTCCTCGCCATCTCCATAGCGCGCCCGGGCATATTATCAAGTAAGCAGTTCCGTCCCGTAGCTTAAAGCTTAGTTCGCCCTATGTGATGTGCGCGGATCGATCAGGACCCGCCGCCAGACTCCGCACCCACGTCTCCGCATTTGAGGGCCGTCCCGCGGGAAATTGACCGCAGTACTACGAGTAGCAGTAGTAGCAGCGCACTTTGTAGCGGATGTAGTATCTGCTGTTGGTGCTCGCAAATGCCGGATAGATGCTGATGCTCGTGAAAGAACTTTTCTGTGCTGTGCTGTGCTGGGCTGGGCTGGGCGGACGGGACAGGTGCCCGCTTTCTCATCCACGGAAGCACCGCCCATAGCCGCTAAGCAAGGGTGAGCAAACATGAGCAAGGACCCAGTTTAGGGCAGCCCTGTTTCCGAAGGGACAGGGATTCTTTTCAGCAGTCGGCTAGAGGGTATCAACTGGGCGGCGAGGAGCTGCAGAGCATTGCGTTGTGCTCGGTGCGGAGCGAGACACAGGCGAGAGGCATCTCTCGCACCTCGTCCATCTCTTATCCTTGGCCTCTCGCTACGCCCGAACGAGGGGAACTATCGGGCTGCCGCATGCAGATGTAGAGCTGATCTGGTATTGACTCGATTTGAGCAACAAGTCAGTGGAGGTAACCCAGAGCCGAGGTGGTATCATGGGAAGGCGGAGGGAGATGAGGGGAAGGGAGATGTGCGGTGATATCTTTGCTGCTGTAGGGGTGGTAGAAAGTGAGGGACTTGGGAGACATGGCTCACAGCTCATATCGGGTATGACACTGGATGAAATTTGTATATTTAATGCCGGGTTCATGTTACATTTCGAGCATCGGTTGGCGATGCTTTGGGAGGAATACATATAGACGTAGCTGCCAAGTATACGGAGAGCTATTGCCTTCAACAGCAGTTCCCTCCCGGCCGGCACAAGATGGCTGACAAAGTCACGTATAGCCAGTTCGCCTGTATTGGCACTGGATTCTCTGCTATAGCTCTGGGATGCACCATCAAGCGGTGGCATGGCATTACAGATGTTCGTTTCTTTGAGACGCACAGTGATCTAGGGGGCACATGGTTTGTTAACCAATACCCAGGTATGTGTATGCTTTCTCTGCTTCGCACTTTTGCCTCCATCTCCTATTTCTTCTGGCAGCATCAATTCTTCTCTTCAGCCTTGGATGTCTCAATCTAACAAGCCAATCCTTGCCAGGATGTGCTTGCGATGTCCCCAGCCTGCTCTACAGCTTTTCCTTCGCCCCCAACCCCGAGTGGTCCAAAGTCCTGCCCTCTCGGCAAGAGGTCTGGCAGTACCTCAACAAGGTATCCATCCAATATGGTCTCCGCGATAAGATGAGCTTCAACTCCACCGTCGAAAGGTGCGAATGGATCGAGCAGACTGGCCGTTGGCGCATCACCGTCCGCGACAACATATCCGACACTACCTTTGTACACGAGTCTCAATTTCTATACAGCGGCTGCGGCATCTTGGTTCACCCTCGCAAAGCAGACCTTGCCAACATTGAAGCCTTTGATGGTCCCGTCTTCCACGCTGCCCAATGGCGGCACGACGTCGACCTGACGGACAAGAACGTGGTGGTCATCGGGAACGGCTGCTCTGCCGCACAGATTATCCCTGCAATCAAGGATCAGGTAAAACATGTCACCCAATTTGCGCGGTCCAAGCACTGGGTCATCCCCCCGGTGGAAATCCCCAACACAAAGCTGTTTCAGTGGCTGTTTATGCACATACCTGGGTTCCTAACTTTTAGCCGCTTCGCCGCCTTCCTATTCTTGGAAAACGAGATGCGAGGCTTCTACATGACCAAGGCGGGCGCGGCATATCGCCGGAATGCCACAGCCGTCGCCGAGAGATATGTAAAGAAAAAGGCACCCGAAAAATACCACGACAAGTTGATTCCCGACTTTGAGATTGGTTGCAAGAGACGCATCTACGACCCGGGCTATCTGACGAGCCTGCATTCGGAAAAGGTCACTCTTCGGGACGACGCCATCGAGGAGGTGACGCCGAGCGGCATTCGATCCAAGGATGGCTATACCGAGGCTGACATCATCGTGCTGGCCAGTGGCTTCGAAACAAACACGTTTTGCACAAACATTGACATTGTTGGTCGGGGAGGCGTGACGGCAGAGGAGCACTGGAAAGGTCTCGGGGGACCGGGAGCGTACAACTCTACGTCCCTCAGCGGGTTTCCCAATTTCTTCATAATCCTTGGTGAGATGGCCCACGTTCCATTTTGCGTCGATGTGGCTAACGCTTCTGTTTCTTTCTGCCTACAAGGTCCAAACACTGCTACGGGCCACACCTCGACAATCATGGCTGTGGAGAACAGTGTCAACTACTCTCTTCGACTAATCAAGCCCGTGCTGCAAGGCGAAGCCGCGGCTGTTGATGTCAAGCCCGATGCGGAGAAGCGCTACATTGACCAGATCCAGACAGACCTCAAAGATACGGTTTGGTTTTCTGGGTGCAACAACTGGTACAACAGAGCCCAGGACGGAACGGTGCGCAATGCCATGGCCTATCCATATTCGCAGCCTTACTTTTGGTACCAATGCCTATTTCCCAACTACAAGGACTTGACCTACGATGTGAGTTGGCCATCTGCCCTCCCTTGCATGCATGCATGGGTACATGTTTCATTTAAGCACATTGCTCTGACAACTCACACGACAGCCTGCAAAGAACCCACCCAGCAAAAAGGCTTGGAGGGGAGTCGTCAGGTATTCCATCTACGCCGCCGCGTCTCTGTCCAGCCTGAGCTTGGTCATGTCTGGCACAACGAGCGGGTGGGATGTGACGAGGTATATGCCATTCTTGAAGGACCAGGCAAGCGTGCTGCGGAACAGTCTGGCGACATATATAAAGCTGTAGAGAATAAATGTAGTGACAGTTGGACTGAATCCATCGTCGTGGACGCGACAAATTTGCATAAAAAAAGTACAGAGCGGAATTGTGCACTTGTTACCACCAGCCACGTTTGCCAATGTATTGGTGTAACCAGGCGTCCTTTTACACAATGCCAGCGGCCATCTGTGAATACAAAGCGCCGTATCGCCATGCCCATGAGACCATTCACCCGCCTAACATGCATACATAAATGCCTCTTTTCTATCGATTAGATAGGTAACTTACTTGGATACTTGCCTGCCTGCCTTGAGTTGATATCGTCCACATTGGCAGTGCTTCTCCTCCTCCATACACAAGAGCTGCACGCTCCATGCAGCGGCAACATACGATGCCTCGTGCTTGGCCGAGACATTTCGGACGCTCGTCACCGGGTACTTGGGAATCACTTGGTCGGCTGATGCCTCGTCGGCTTCCGATCGAGTCGTGGCAGCGGCATCCAGCGCTCGAGAGCCCAGCTCTGTATTTGCTTTTTTTTCCCCCTCCCTCAGGCAGTGCTTGGCTAGAGCGAGCGAAATAGCAAAAAGGAACACGGCCGACCCCCTACTAGCTCTGCTCCTCATACACACTACGCATGCATGTCTTATCATCATTGGCTTGAAATTTGTTTGCCTTTTTTTTGCTTTTGGCTCTGCATATGCTCCCACTTCAGCTCCAGCGTATGGCACCAGGTGCGGTTTACTTGCTCCAATCTCATAGGATAACTCCCGTCACCGACAATCTTAGCTCAAAGCCTCTTAATTTCATGCGCCGTGTTGGCTTGTATGAAATGTCAATCCGTCAGACACCCGAGATGGGACCAGAGCCGGCGCCGCGGGCCAATGACGAGAATCCAGACTTCTCATTTGCGTAACGCGTGGACCTGGCCCCTCCGGGCGACGGCGATTGAGCTCTGGATTCCGGCCTACATCACGGCAGAGAATCCCTCTATGGGAGCCTGGGGGGAAAACTGAGACTGCGTATGCATAGCTCCACCTGACTGTCCGTGTGCAAACATTGGCAAAGCCCAATCTAGGCCTCAGAGTTGTGGTTGATGACGACAAGTGCTCTGGTCAAGCTGCCTCAACCCAGTCCCCCCCTCTCTATTATAAATATGAGGACCTGCTGTTGCTGTTTCTTTCACTTGTAGCAAGACTCTTTTGTTTTCTCAGAATTCATCTCGTCTTTGCTCTGCCTTGTTCTTGTCAACTCCTCGCCGTGCCTTCTTTTTGCTGCTGCTTGCTTGACTTTGAGTTACCAACAGCACTTGTAAGCCCATCCACTCCCCCAGATACTTGTGTGTGCAAGTCCACATCAGGCTTGTGCATCACGACAACACATAGGTACGCACACACTTGGACACAACTGGCTGATATTCATGTGCTGACGCACTCACACCGTGACAGATCGGACGACATCTAGGAAACATTGCCATGGTTTCGCAACGCCAAAAACGCAAAGCCGGAGGCAGTTCCGAGGGCGAAGCGCCTACACGCAAGACTGCCCGTACCCGTGCACCTCGTAACCGCAATCCTCCAGTCGAGTCTCAGGCCGGCCCTTCTGGTACGGCCGGGCGTCAAGTCGAACCAGACGGCGCCCAGCCAACGAGTCTTCAGCACACGCAATACCCCTTGCCCCCCTTCCGCCCCGACCAGACCGACGCAGGAGGCACCTCTGGGAACCAATCCGTGTCTTGGTAAGTCGATATGGGTGTCGATGAGAAAGCCAGAAGCAGCTTTGTGGATAGGAGAGAGCTGACATGATGTACACAGGGGGAAAAGCCCAGCATTTGTACCCGCACAAGTCCAAGCCCATCAGTTCGAGCTGGCCAATGTTGGCATCAACAGCAATAACAACAACAATAACAACAACAACAACAACAACAACGATGGCCGAGCCTCTTCCTCGTATGGAATTACGGGTGCAAGTGTTGGCGAATGGAGGGGACCAACAGACCCCAGCTCCCTTGAAGACGACTTCTATAAAGTCCTCAGGATAAAGACGGTGGGACTCGACCCGTTCACGTTTGACGCAGAAAGCATTTCCCGAGAGATGATGAACAATCCAGCGGCCATGAGTGCCTCGGCAGCCACTGGCCCTCGAGCACCCATGAATGCTTTGGCGGCTATGAATAACCTGGCAGCCATTGCCCCTCGAGCACCTGTGAATACTTTGGCAGCTCTGAATAATCTGGCAGCCATTGCCCCTCGAGCACCTGTGAATAATCCGGCAGCTGCAAGCATCCCAGCAGCTGCACGCACCCCAGCAGCTACAAACTCTGGGGTGGGCACAAGTCCCTCTGTGCTCGCAAATCCTCAAGCAGTTGTGAACTCTCGGATGGGCACAAGTCCCTCTGTGCTCGCAAATCCTCAAGCAATTGTGAACTCTCGGATGGGCACAAGCCCCTCTGTGCTCGCAAATCCTCAAGCAATTGTGAACTCTCAGATGGCTATGAAATCTCCGCCATTTGCCAATAATCAAGAAATCACGAGTCCCTTGGCAACCAGGGGCTCCTTGGCACTCGCAGCTATGAACACTCGTGCAGAAGCAATGCCTTCTACAGCCAGGAATGTACCTGCAGATATGCATCGTTCAACAGCTAGTGACGCTATGGTATTTCTCAGGAACCAAGCAGCTATGAATCTTCAAGCAGCTATAAATCTTCAAACAGCTGGCAACAGTGAAGCAGCTGGCAACAGTCAACCAGCTGGCAACAGTCAATCGGCTGGCAACAGTCAATCAGCTGGCAACAGTCAACCAGCTGGCAACAGTCAACCAGCTGGCAATAGTCAATCGGCTGGCAACAGTCAACCAGCTATGAATATCCAACCAGCTAGCAACAGTCAACCAGCCAGGGCCACTGTCAGGACAACTCCTGCAGATATAAACATGAATCCCCAAGGAGCCGTGAGTTCTCCACTGCCCGTACAATTACCGCCCGCTGCCCAGTCGCTGCCAAACACCATGCAAGGACAACCCCAAGCCGCAAATGACTCGGATACGGAGCCCCTTGACCAAGAAAGCGAGTCGTACGTACCGCTGGACAATCAGACAATGGAAGCCCTGTTGGAGCTTAAAGGCATTGCCACGACAGGTAAGAGTTTTACAAGCTTCTTGAAGCCTCTGCAAAGCTTGATCATGACTCTCGTGTATCAATACGCCGTGCATGTCTACCCCATGTTCCCATTCTTCGACATGCCCACATTCAAGGCTGCTGCGTTCAACCTGTTTTTCGGAAAAGACTTCTTTGCCTTGCCCGCGCGCCTGGGCCTTGGGTGTTCGGATGAGGCCGGCCCCCAGTCGCCTCTGTTTCAATGTGCTCTCTTCGTGATGCTCTCTCATGCAGCCCATTTTTTAGTCATGGAATTCAATGACAGGATGTTTATTTCACGCGTATTCTGGGATTGTGCAAAGCGCCTCATCACGGAGAAGCTTCTCGACACGTGCAGCCTGGCAAACGTGCAGACCTTTCTCATTCTCGCCGTGGCTTTGAACAGCTCCCGTAACCCGGAGGCAGCCAGGATTCCAACCGAGTTGGCCTGCCGCATGGCCCGGAGCATGGGGATCAAGAACGGAAATGAGGAGACCAAGGAAGACGATGGGTTGACGGCTCAACGTAAGAAAACCAACAGGCGTGCTTGGTATGGATGTGCTGTGATGAGCGTGTATGAAACTTTTTTTTTTCTTGTGCCCCTTTTTTCCTTGTGCCCCTTGTGATTCTTTTGATTAAAGCATTGCTAATCACCCGTCGTCGTCGGCTTCTTCAGATTCATCCAGTGCCCCAAACCTTCGGGCCTCCCAATAGCTTCCGGCGTGAGCCAAGTGGCGCAATCTGCAAGTGTAAGAGGGGGCATCAGCCTAGAGTTCTCCAAGATGTGCATTGCCCATTTTGGAAAGCTAGAAAGGGTTTTGATGGATAGTCGCAAAAGACCAGAGCTAGATTTCCAACCATCCTGCGGAGCCGACGACAACGGCCGCGACAGTTTTGGGACCATCGCTCCCGGGCTGCGCGCAAAGCTTCGCAACTATAAATCAGAGCTGCCAAGTGACCTGCAATTGGAGACAGGCACCTTGAGCTCGCCAACCATTGATATCACCTTTCATAGGCCTGGGTTTCAGAAGGCTCTTTGCAATACCAGGTTAGCATGTCCCTGCAAGACAGCACGCTCATCACAGCCCAGTTCCTGAACAAGATGGCCATGGTTATCGCCGACTAACACACATGACGAAACAGTTTCTTACATCTACGGGCCTTGATCTTTCGTCCAATCTTCAAGAAGGAGGAGCAGGACAACGCGAGGGCCCTCGGCGCGGAATGTCACGACGATGACCTCGAGGGGACTCTGTTCTGCGCGAAGAGCAGCGTCCAATGTGCCATGAATCTCATCGACGTTCTGTACTATGGATACACCACCAACAAGGACCAAGATTGCCAAACGTGGTGGTGGAATCCGTACCGTAAGTGCAACCAACCAACCCTTGCAAGCTGTGAGTGGCTAACTCGAGTGAATTCGGCAGAGGCGTGCATTGCAGGCCTCATCATCATCATGGCGCAATATTTTCCTTTGTTGTGGTCGAATCTCCATAAATCCTCCGTGGCCAATAGCTGGTCCAAATGCCAGGAAATGCTTGCTCATTACGTCTCGAAAAACCCCAGCCACAAGGCCGCTCTCTTTCATCTGTGGCATCTAAACGCCACCATATACAGCGATCCTGAGATGGCGAACGACTATAGGCACTCCCACGTACTGCTGCTAGAGCCTGCACAGGAGACTTTCCCTGCGAGCTCCTCTCCGGCCAATATGAATCCCGGCGAGCTTTCTCAGGTGACCGTCGGCGCAAGCACCTCGACTTTTCCAACGTCCGCTGGTCCAGGTCCAGCTCCTCCTGTGTCGACTCTGGACTTGAGCAATCCAGGCTTCTCTGGGCTGTCCTGGGGCTCTAATGCAGTTGCCCCTACGGAGTCTCTCCATGCAGCGCCTTCTGATATTACAGCGCCTCCAGTTCCCTATACGGGGCCTCTCCGTACACCAACTTATAGAGCGCCTCTCAATGTTACAGCGCCTCTCAATGTTACAGCGCCTCCTAATGTTACAGCGCCTCCTAATGCTACAGCGCTTCCTGGTGCTACAGCGCCTCCAGGTTCCTATATGGGGCTTCTCTATACGCCATCTCGAAATAGAGCGCCTCCTAATGCTACAGCGCCTCCTAATGCTACAGCGCCTCCTAATGCTACAGCGCTTCCTGGTGCTACAGCGCCTCCAGTTCCTTATACAGGGCCTCTCCGTACACCATCTCTATATAGAGCGCCTCTTAATGTTACAGCGCCTCCTGATGCTACAGCGCTTCCTGGTGTTACAGCGCCTCCAGGTTCCTATACAGGGCCTCTCCATACACCATCTCTATATAGAGTGCCTCTTAATGTTACAGCGCCTCCTAATGTTACAGCGCCTCTTAATATTACAGCGCTTCCTAACGGTATAGCGCCTCCAGGTTCCTATACGGGGCCTCTCTATGCGCCATCTCACTATACGGCGCCTTTTGGTCTTACAGCGCCTCCTGATGTTACAGTGCCTGTTGATATTACAGCGCTTCCTGCTACAGCGCTTCCTGCTACAGCGCCTATTGCTACAGCGCCTCTTGCTACAGCGCCTCCTGCTACAGCACCTCTTGTTACAGCACCTCTTGTTACAGCACCTCTCCAGATGCCGCCTACCCATGCAGAATTCCCCTATACAACACCCTCCTCTACAGCGTTTGCTAATGTCACAGCGGCTGTGGCGCCCCCCAATACGATGCCGTTCGATCTTGACATGACGCTCTATCAGACAAATTGGAATGGCAACCCAATGCTCGTTCTGTCATCTTCCGCCCCCATCGTGGCTGTCGCTGACCCTTTTTTGAATATCGACTCCGCCACCAATTTTGGTGGCATTGGCGGCTTTGGAACCGGGGCGACGGACCAAAGCGAGGAATCAAATGAAGAGCCCAACACCAGAATGCATACTTTTCCTTCCTGGGATTAACAGAGTGGTAGGTGGATATGAATGTGTATATCTATAATGGCTATATTATGATGGATGATGTTTACCTGGGCTAGTTTGAGATGATTTTATGAAATTTATATTCTATTTCTTTGTTGTACATTTCTAGCGTCATGGATGCCGTCTTGAATATCTTCCTCCCTTCAAGACAATTACCTTTGGCTGCTATGCCGTGTCGTGCCGTGCCATGTCATGTCATACCATTGATATTCACTTGTTCTAGTTTTTTTTTTTTTTTTGCTTTGTTTCTTCTTCTTCATTTAGAACCGCTGCTTGCCCGTGCCGGATACGAGGAGAACCACGCTGCCGAGCTGTCGCCTCACGTCCTCCTGGTTGACATCGTGCGTGTCTTCCACCTCTCCCCACTGCTCGGCCTGCCAATCCACCTCCAAGCTCGTAGCCTTGGAGGCGTGCTCGGCGCCAAAGTGTCCTACGGGCACGGCATGGCCAGTACCCACGGGGCCTTCGCTCCACTCTGCGACGATTCTCGCCGCGGCAACAAAGCTCTTGCCGGCGAGCACGGCTCGTTCCAGCCCGGCAATCTCCCAAGCATCGAGGCCCATGACCCAGCCCTGGATCACCTCTCGGACGCCCTCGCTCTGCTTCTTGGGCATGATGGAGTGGCCGTCCAGCACGGGCTCAATGGTGATTCCCGGCCACACGTGCGTCGTCAGATAGCCAACCGTCTCCTCCGCAGCCTTCTTCTGCACATCCCGCAGGCTCTCTCCGGCATCGTTTCTCCTATCGTGGGGGCCGGCGGGAGGTGCCCAGCACAGCAGCGAGTCCGTGTCCAGGTACCGCAGCACCGTGGTCGTAATGCTGGAGCGAATCTTGGCGGCTTCGGGTCCGCTGGCTGCGTCGTCGTCGAGAATGTCGAGGGCACGGCAGATGAGGCTGGTGAGGGGGATTAGGTGCTGCTTGGTGGCTTGCTGTGCAGACGTCAAGATGTCCCATTCGAGCGCGAGGGCAGAGGCGAGGTTCGGCTTGGAGAGCGGCAGGCGGATAATGGCCTTTGTGTGAGGGTGTCGCAGGGGTCGGGCGTCGAGGTGGACTTGCAGTGCTCCTGAGAGGCATCATGGTTAGCCCTTTTGACTCGACTTGAGAAAGAAGAACAAGACCTCATGAGTGTTACTAACCATCAACTTCTCGCACGCTCACTTCCTTCCAGAATCTCCTGGCAACGCCACTGGATTTGCCATCCTGAGCACTTCGAACTTCCTTGGCCGTCTTGAGAAGCTCGGCGTGCTTCTTGCGCCGCTCCACGCGCTCGTGAGCATTTCGGGCTGCCGGCGTGGGCGGATCGGGGGGAGGGCCCGTGCCGACTATCGGTGCGACATTGGCGGCCCTGGCGATGCTCTGGTGAAAGGGCCGGATATGCTGCGGCCGAGGCAATGCCAGCTGGAGGGGTATTCGGGTAGGCACTTTCATAGCCGTAGGGTCGATTGAGGAATTGGAAACAGGGCAGATTGGATGGGGGATTGAGAATTGCAAAAAAAGAGGTGAGAAGGAGGAGTCCAGGTTTGGTGTTCTGTTGGTTGGATGGGGGGGATGGAAAATTCGCAGGTAAGGGAGGATAGGTTTTAGCTGGCGAATGATGTCAGCTTTAGGGGCTAGAATTGGAGAGTGGCAGCCGGTGAGCGGTCTTCTCACCGAGGGCTAGTGGGCCCTGGTGATGGTATTACATGATTTGTTGGTCTATTATCAAGAGGCAATGGTGTTTTTTTTTTTTTTTTTTTTAAAAAAAAAAAAATAGACTGGTAATAATTCAGAAAAAGGCATTCTTTATTATAAATCTAGTAAGCTGATGAGAGAGAAAAAGATGGCTCAACAGTGGGAAATCATTCTCCAAACAATCTTGCTTTATGTCATGTTAGCCTAGTAGTGCTCTGTACCAAGGTACCTACCAACCTCATAGCGAACAGGTACAGAAAAGCCATGCGGACAAAGCTTTGGTCGTCCTTCAGCGCTCGGCTCGCAACAGCTCGAGAGGTAACCTAGTCGACACCCAAGTAGAACTGACTTCCAATTTCATCCAAATATATCGCTCTATAAACCAATTGAGCGGATTCCAACCCGCTTCAACTGTGCGCTATTGCATCCAGAATGACGGACCATCTTCGGGACGCCGTTCGCCATCACGTGACCATGCACGATCGTCTCCCCCATCCCTGAGCCTAACGTGTCTACGTGGTGGTTCTGAGGGAACTCGGCCAAACCGCCACGACTCCAATCACCAACCATCCTCTCCCTCCTCCCCCCCGACCAAATCGCCCAAGATGAGTTACGGCAAAAAGGACGAGGATGCCGACCTGGGGCTGGTCAAGGTGGACCGAACACAAGTCTTCCAAGAAGGTAACAATTCGCCTGCAATCCCCTCCCACTTTCATCCCTCTAAAGAGATTCCCCCCACCGTCTGCGCAGCAAAGCAGTTTCCAGAGCTCCCAGCTGATTCAGGAGCGCAACAGCACGGCTTTTCAACAGCTCACCAATCCAGCCTCGACGATGCCGCATTCTCCTGACCAAGATTGCCCTTCTCCTCTATACGGGCGAGTCCTTCCCCACAAATGAAGCCACCACCCTCTTCTTCGGCATCTCGAAGCTGTTCCAGAACAAAGATGCCAGTCTGCGGCAGATGGTCCTCTTGATCATCAAGGAGCTGGCCAATTCCGCCGAGGACATTATCATGGTTACCAGCACCGTCATGAAGGACACTGGCGGCAGCAGCGACGCAATCTACAGACCCAATGCCATCCGTGCCCTGTGCCGAATCATTGATGTAGGTGGAAACCTTTTGTTGCGCTCTTCCAAGCTCTTGACCGCGAGTTTACTAACGGAGATGCGACACAGGCTACGACGGTCCAAGCCATCGAGCGAGTGATGAAAACCGCCATTGTAGACAAGAACCCTTCCGTGGCCTCTGCGGCGCTCGTTTCGTCCTATCATCTGCTGCCGATCGCTAGAGACGTGGTCCGACGATGGCAGAGCGAGACCCAGGAGGCGGCCGCCTCCTCCAAGTCTTCGGGCGGCTTCTCGCTGGGCTTCTCATCCAGCGGCTCCATGCCCATGAACAGCTCGACAATGGCCCAGTACCACGCCATCGGCCTCCTGTACCAGATGCGCTCGCATGACCGCATGGCCCTGGTCAAGATGGTCCAGCAGTTTGGCGCTGCAGGGGCCGTCAAGAGCCCCGCCGCCACCGTGATGCTGGTCCGGCTGGCTGCGCAGCTTGCGGAGGAGGACCCTTCCCTTCGGCGGCCCATGATGCAGCTCCTCGACGGCTGGCTGCGACACAAGAGCGAAATGGTCAACTTTGAGGCCGCAAAGGCCATCTGCGACATGCGCGACGTCACCGACGCCGAGGTGAACCAGGCCGTCCACGTTCTGCAGCTGTTCCTCACCTCGCCCCGCGCCGTCACCAAGTTTGCTGCCCTGCGAATCCTCCACAGCTTCGCCTCCTTCAACCCCACCGCCGTCAGCGTCTGCAACACCGACATTGAACTCTTAATCTCAAACTCCAACAGATCCATTGCGACCTTTGCCATCACCACCCTGCTCAAGACGGGCAACGAAGCCAGCGTGGACAGGCTGATGAAGCAAATCTCGGGCTTCATGTCCGAAATCACGGATGAGTTCAAGATTACCATTGTCGAGGCCATCCGCACCCTGTGCTTGAAGTTCCCCAGCAAGCAGGCCGGCATGCTCACCTTCCTCAGCGGCATCCTGCGCGACGAGGGCGGCTACGAGTTCAAGCGCGCCGTGGTCGAGAGCATGTTTGACCTCATCAAGTTTGTTCCCGATTCCAAAGAGGACGCCCTCGCGCACCTGTGCGAGTTCATTGAGGACTGCGAGTTCACCAAGCTGGCGGTCCGCATCCTGCACCTCATCGGTCTCGAGGGTCCCAAGACGGCCCAACCCACCAAGTACATTCGCTATATTTACAACCGCGTCGTGCTCGAGAATGCCATTGTCCGCGCCGCCGCCGTCACCGCCCTTGCCAAGTTTGGCGTCGGGCAAAAGGATCCAGACGTCAAGAGCAGCGTCAAGGTTTTGCTTACGCGCTGTCTGGACGATGTCGACGACGAGGTTCGCGATCGAGCCGCCCTGAACCTGAAGCTGATGGCTGAGGAGGATGACGAGATGGCTCGAAACTTTGTCAAGAATGGTGAGCCTCTTTTTCTCTTAGCTCCATCATTGTACATGCTAACATTTATGATACCACAGACAACATGTTTTCGCTCCCCTTCTTTGAACACCAGCTCGTCCTGTACGTCACATCGGACGACAAGTCTGCATTCGACGTGCCGTTTGACATCTCCAAGATCCCCGTCGTCACACGAGAACAAGCAGATGCCGAAGACAGGACCAAGAAGCTTACCGCTACGACTCCCACGCTCAAGGCGCCAAAGGCCGGCCCTACCAAGGCACCGGCCACCGGTGCCGAGGCCGCGGCTACCGCCAGCGCCCAGGCGCAGCGATACGCCCAGGAGCTCATGCAGATCCCCGAGATGAAGGAGTTTGGCAGCGTACTCAAGTCGTCGCCCGTCGTCGAGCTCACCGAGGCCGAGACCGAGTACGTCGTCAGCGTGGTCAAGCACATTTTCAAGGAGCACATTGTCTTGCAGTACGAGGTCAAGAACACCCTCCCCGACACGGTTCTGGAAAACGTATCGGTGGTGGCATCGCCCGCAGACGAGGAGGACCTGGAAGAAGTCTTCATCATCCAGGCCGAGAAGCTGGCCACAAACGAGCCCGGAAAGGTTTACGTGGCATTCAAGAAGCTCAACGGCGAAGCGTCACTGCCCATCTCCACCTTTTCCAACGTGCTCAAGTTTACAAGCAAGGAGATTGATCCATCAACCAGCGAGCCAGAGGAGACGGGCTACGACGACGAATACGAGGTGTCAGAATTCGACCTCACCGGTAGCGACTACGTCATTCCTACCTATGCTGGCAACTTTAACCATCTCTGGGAGCAGGTTGGTGCTGCAGGGGAGGAGGCAGAGGAGACGCTGCAGCTGAGCAGCATGAAGAGCATAGCCGGTAAGTCCTCTTTTGATCGGACCTTTTTTTTCCCCTACCTTTTTACCTCCGAATGCTAACAGATGCAACAGAGGCAACCGAGCAGCTGGCCAAGATTCTGTCGCTGCAGCCCCTCGAAGGCACAGACGTCCCCGTCAATCAGAGCACGCACACCCTCAAGCTGCTGGGCAAGACGGTCAACGGCGGCAGGGTGGTGGCAAACGTTCGCATGGCATATTCGTCAAAATCCGGTGTAACAACCAAGATTACGGTCCGGGGCGAGGAGGAAGGCGTGGCGGCTCTTGTGATTGCATCTGTGGCATAAATGTAGGGAAGCAGGCGTTGAGGGTCATAATGTATCGGTGGTTAGACAAACGTCTCTGTCAAGTTTTTTTTTTCCTTTTTTTATTCTCTTTCATTTCTTTTCTCGCTCTCGAGTGGCAGACGGCAAGCAAAAACATTTCGATTTATCGATATATATTGAAGAAAGTTGATTATGACGACGACTTGTATAGTCTGCTCTTGCCCCAGCCTAAAAGAAAGGGGCTCGCACGCATCCGTGATGATGATAGCGATTTCTACCTTTTTTTTTTCTTGTAATAGTTGAAGTAATTCCAAGATATACTCCGTAGGCTATCCGGCTTTGGGCCTTGGCAAACCGAGATACGTTTTGGCTACTCTACCAGTTATACGAAACGACGGCTGCTTAGATGGATGACGAGATGTCTAGGACACCTTGTCCATTTTGAGCGATGGTGAGTGGCGACCGCTGGGTCTCACTAAGCTGTGGCAGCTATACTCTGTAGCTGCTTAGCTTGAGCATCAGCGGCATATAAATCATGCTTTTGGGGCCAACTGTAAGTTTGCTAACCACGACATCCTTGCCCCAAAGTCCGCGGAGGCTCTGAAACCATGATGTATCGCGAAACACAAAGAGTCTCTTCCTTTTTTTTTTTTTGTTGGGACTGCTCGAACAGCACGGTTACGTCACATGATGGCATCCTCAACCTTTTTTTTTCTTTAACCCGCTTTGGCTGTTTGTTTCCCAGAGGCGACGATGCGTCACATGGAGGTTTATAGGGTAAGTGAGTTGAAGCGCGCGCATGACCCGCAAGACGATGTGGTGCACGGCAAAGAGAGAGAGATAAGGCACTTATCTAACATGATAGGCGTCGTACCAGCTGAGGGACTAATCCTAAGGCATCTTATTACCTGAGTAGTGATAGCTGCCTTTGTAGCCCCTGTAGAGAGCTCATTTTGGCGGCTGGCGTTTTGTTGTCAGCTTATATCGATTGAGAGAGTTGTAGGAGCATCGTTTTGTTGCGCATGTACCAAGTACCCTTGCCCGTGTTATTAGCGCAGGGGACCAACTAGCGATTTAGGCCCAAATGCTCGATACAGCGCTGGAGCGCAGTTGAGACAGCACCACGTAGTCAGCAGATTGGCGACGGATGCCGTGAGACAGCCTATCCACCGGCATCGATAGCGCGCCAACACCGCTAATGATGACCGCTATACTACAAGTATAGTATGCTGTTGTGCCAAAAACGCCCAAAACCCACCAAAATGCGCCACTGCATGCGGCGCCGCTGGCTCGCCGCTCCTCCGTGTCTCAGCCAGACATGTGCACTAAAACCGGGGTGTTGCTGCCGGGAGCTGGTGACGAAAGCAGAGGGGACAGGCTGCAGGCTTTTGATGCAGCTGTAAAGAAACAATTTGTTGGGCATGACGGGAAGAAGCCACACGATTGGCGGCGCAAAGCAGCTGAGCACAAGGACAAAGCAATTTAGAGTGCCTATGCATAGGTAGAGTACGCGTAAGGTGCCGCTGTTCTGGACTTTCACGTGCTGGTGCTTTTTTGATTGCCAGTCCATCCAGCGATCCTCTTGCGCCAGCAGGTGGGTCCTTGGCGGCCCTTTAGAGGGTTCTTAGCGGTCTTGGGCAGGGAAACAGTGACCCCGGAAGCTGACTGCTTTGGGCTGTGATGAGATTGTCTAGAGGAGGGGGGGGGGCCCAAGTAATTCAGGTACAGCGGACAGGATGGGGCTGAACCCGGCCTCGTGTACTCCCTACGCCGCAATACTTTGGGGCTGCGTACACTGCGCCGGTCTGCTATCAATCTTCCGCTAGCGACATGGCCGCCCTTCGATAATTGACACCAAAAGAGACCGGACCCCCGAGTGCTGGGCAGGTAGCTGTACCGCATCCCCCCAACGGCGTACTGCGGTACACTCGTACCTTTCGGAGTACGGAGCGCGGGCTAGGCGGCGAGAAGCCAATCTCCCTGGGGACGCCTTTTCCTCCTATCGTGTCTTTTCTTTTTGCTCTACCTATTTGCTTGAACCGCCAAAAAAAACTACATCTCTCTCTCTCCACCTCTCCTCGCATACGCGGCCATTTCCAAAAAAACCCCCGCCCCGTTCGTCTCGCCTCGCTCTCTCTCTCTCGAGCAGAGTGAAGAACGACTCCAGCAGCAGTCGCTCGGCGCGATGAACGCCATACAGCAGAAATGCCGCCCAAAGCATCAGGTCCTGGTGCTCAAGTGCTATCCGCGGACGACCAAGGGAGCAGTTGACGTCAAGCCAAACAGCAGCGAGCTGAGCTATCTGCTCTACTACGCGACCAGCCGCCGGTCCAAGATCCAAAAGATTGGCGCCTTTCTGGAGAAGAAGACGGCCAGCGATGTCTGGCGAATGCGCATCGGGTACGTGCCCTGTTGTTTCCCACCTCCCCCGGAGTCTTGCCGGGGCATCCGCCTCCAACCCCTCGGTGGCGATGACGATATTGAGCCGCGATATCATTGATGCTGGTGATGGTGATGGGCATGATTGAGTGTTTTGGAAGCTAACCGTCATTGGCAGCAATGTGCAGGTAACCCTCGGTATCCTCGCCGCGCTGGTCGAAAAGTCGCCCAAGGATGCCGTCCTCATCGCGCCGTGCATCCTCAAGATCCTCGACCTCATCCTCCGGTCCAACGACATAACCATGATCGAATCCTCGCTCCCCACGTGGGAGGCCTTTTGCGAACACCACGACGCATCGTCCCTCTTCGCTGACCAGGCATACCTCAGCCATTACGTGTCCGTCGTCCGATCCTACGCGCAGCTTGCGTCGACCCGAAACTCGCCAAACCAGGGCGCCTCGAGCCGCCCGGTACAGATGCGCTGGAGGAACGCTGGCCTGGGCGCCATCAAGTGCATATCGACCTCGGACGCCCTGTCTTCTGTGAGCGGCCGCCAGATCGACGTCATTATGCCCATGATTCTGGAGAACCTGTGGACCGACGACGAGACGCTGCTCGACACGCTGTTGGAGCGCGTACAAGTGGAAGAAAAGGTCGACACGGAGAAGCTGCTGCGGCGCAGGACGAGCGTCGCCACGGTCCAGACTGCCGACGCCGGCGGCGATGCAAACCCGCTTGCCATCTCGGGAACCGCCATGGACGTCGACAAGATGGCCGAGGAGGACACTGGCGTCTTGGCCATGCAGTGTCTCAAGAGCATCTTTGTCGTGCCCTCCCGGTCGCAGATTCACTCGGCCACGGCCGCCCTGCTCAAGTTCATCTTGGAACGCGTAAAGCAGGGAGAAAAAGTCATGACGAGCGCCGCCGCCGAGAACGGCAACGACGAGGGCTGGGCCATTCAAATCTTTAGCATCATTGCTCGCTGGGCTCCGGTCCAGGATCGATATGTCATCTTGGTCATGGCGCTCGACACCCTCACCCACACCCCGATGGGGGACGACAACCTGGATCAGCACGTGGCCTTGACGGCCATGATCGAGTCCCTGTTGAGATCAGACATCAATCTGATAGGCCTGAGCGTCATGGATGTTCTTTTGGGCCTCATCAAGCAGATCAAGAAGCTCTTCACCCTATCGAACATTGGAAGCCGGGCTGAGACCCCCAGCGAAAAGGTGGCCACCGACAGCGACGTGGAGCAGAATCTACACCAACCCCAGCGCAAGGAGCTCTTGGCACGGCTCGAGCACTGCATCGGAGACCTCGCCAACCACATATACTATGCGGACCAGGTTTCGGACATGATTGCCGCCATCGTCGGCCGACTCAAGCCCGGTCGATCCTCGAGTGCTCTCTCGACACCGCAGGGGGAGAAGACGGAGGGCAACGAACAGAGCAGCAACCCTTCGCCTCCGTCGGCAACGGCCACCGCCGACCTCGCCGAGGGCCAGGCGTCCAATCCGGTAGACGTCTACTTTTCCTACACCTCGGGGCGCATCTCGGCGCTCCGCATCGTCAAGATCATTCTTCACGTCGCCAATCCCAGGATCAAGATCAGGACCAACGCCGACCTGGGCCGCAACCGCGTGCCCGCTCAGGTCTGGGAGGGCACCCAGTGGCTTCTGCGCGATCCCTCGGGCCAGGTACGGAGAGCTTACGTCGACGCCCTGCTCACATGGCTGGACCTGGAGACTACTCCTGTCGACTTGCTGGCCAGGGACGAAGCGCTCGAGCCGCACAAGTCTACCGCCGCAGGCATTCTCGCCGCCGCCGCTGCCAAGAATGCCCGCGACCTGCCCAATACCCGACGCGCCGTGTCTAGCGCCTCCAACAAGGACCGCCAGCCTCGGACCCGGCGCTCCCAGTTCCTCGCACAGCTCCACCTGGCGGTTTACGACAACGCCCTTCACTTTGTCGAATTTGACAATGATCTTGCGCTGCTGCACACGCTGCTGGCCAAGCTCGTCTTCCGCCTCGGCGTCAACGCGGTTCGCTACGGCGTGCCCATGGTCTATCGTCTCCAAGAAGAAATCTTGGTGGTCGAGCAACCCATCCACAAGGTGCGAATCGCGGCTCTGTGCCACGGCTACTTCTGGGCCCTGACCGATAGGTTCGAGTTTGAGGCGTCTGCGGTTGGCCGTGCCATTGGCAACGAAGTTTCCCGACGAAAGAGCAAGGGCTTCTGGGTGCCGGGCATCCACGTTCCGGCGCTCCCCATTGACCAGATCGGGCCGCTGGGCCAACCGGCGCCGCAGCCCGAGTGGGATCTCAGCGCCCTCGAGACGGAGGAACTCTTGCCATTCGATGACCGGGCCTCCCTGACCCAGTGCATCGCGGCAGGCTACGAAGAGAGCGCGTCGATGGCACCAAACAGCCCGTCCACCTCCCCCGGCCGCACACTTTCGGGCCCCATCCTCAACACCCCCATGAGCCCTGGATCGTCGTCCATCGCCGTGGCGGCTCCCGACAGGTCAATGGAGCTTCCGGACGCCTACCGCGAGCAGATGATGACGGAATGGTCGAGAGAACAAGTAGCCGCCGCCTTGGCCGCCGAGGGCAAGACCGAGTCCATCAACGGCTCGCGGACGGGCACCGTGGCTACCGGCCTCAGGAACCTGACCATCAGCACCGCCGGCGGCGTCAACGGCACAAACGGCGGCTACCTGCCATACTCGCCCTATGGCAGCCAGCACAACCTGCGGCCGCACTCCTCTCAGGCGCACATGATGATGGATCAAGGCCACCTCGGACCCTCGCCCAGGTTCCGGCAAGGCAGCATCAGGAGCGGCATCTCTCAGACGATATCGTCGTCGAGCAAGGCCGGCGTTGCCTCTGTGGAGCAGCTTAAGCGCGTCTTGTCCGGCAATGCCTCCCCCAACACGTTTGGCTCCGAGGACGACAGCGGCGAGAGCATGGTGAGCTACGACTATAGCCCGTCGGAGAAGAGCTTCAGCCCGACAGGCACGGATCCGGAGCGCCCGACCACCTCGGCCGATGGCTTCAGCAGGAGATCGAGGTCTGCCAGCTCTGGCGCCCCGCTCAGCTCAGGCTCGATCCGCGAGAGCCTACCAAAATTGCATTTCGACGGCGAACGAGAGGAGGAAGCGGGGCTGGGCATCCCACCCGTGCCGCCGCTGCCCAACCTCGGCTCGCTTTCGGAAAAGGGGAGCTCGTTGAACGGAGGCGGCATTGCGGTCCAAGACTACGGAGCAAAGGCTTACAACAAGCGCAATATCAGCAGCCGAAACGGGGACAGCGTCGCAGCCCGGTCCGTCTTGGGCGCTCTTGATGATGGCGGCAGAACCATGGACTTGCAGGAGCTTCTGAGAGGCATCGACAGTCGCCCCGGTGAGGGCAGCTTGGGCAATTTGACCAGGCCTCCGTATTAGGGAGTTTCAACATGATCTCTACATGCACCCTACATTAATCACCCATCATGGTAATGATGAAAACGAAGGTGGCAAGGCGGAAAAAAGAGTCGACATGGAGGCTCCATCCCCTCTTTTGCATTTCTCCCCTTCGATCCTCTCCCCTTCTTCCCCCCCCCCCTCTCTCAAGCATACACACACACACCTATCTTCTCTTACACACACTCTCACATACACATCATCACACATACATCGGGGGGTTCGTCATTATCTTACCTCATCGGGTTTCTCTTTTGTATCTGTCACGGGGAAACAACACTCAACGGTTGAAAGTCCGAGTGCAACGGTAGAACTTTTGTGGAGGATGGCTGGCTCGACTCGCATTAATTTTGGTCGTATTATAAAGACAAATCATATACGCACAGACACACAGAACTCACATGACGGTGGCAAACTTGCATCACGGGTAAAGAAGTCGACGATTACGGATTTCTTTGCCCCCATCTCAATCTTTTTTTTTGTCCTGGCTCTTGTCATCACTTCCTTTCCTTTCATATGGTTTTTCCTTTTTATTCCCCCTTACCAACAGCGGGTTCGCGTCTTGAAAACTTTTCCTTTTCTTTTTGTTGTCCTTTTTTTTTCTGTTTTTTAATAGTGCAATGTAACTACCTACTAGAAAGGCGGATAAGCCGGTGTTTAATTTAGAATAACGGGGTTGAGCCTGGAAAGAAAAAAGTAATCGAGTCTTGCCGCGTTTGCATATGAATTTTTCTTCTTTGTTTTGTTGATGGATTGTACGATGAGGCTCAACCGGGGAATTCAGGGAATCATCTACGTGTAACCAATACAAGCGGGCATTCAACGTTTTCTTCCATCTTGCTACAGTCATGGGCCATGGTCATAATGCCAAACAATTAGCACTGCAAATTCAAGCACACCTGTAAGACTGCTTCGCCTCGCCTCACTTTGCATTTTCCTGTGTCATGTATGGGGTCCAAATCATATGCCATGCGCTTCCTTTTACCATTTGTGCCAGCCACGGGATATGTACTCAATACGCCCTATGCTTGTATCCCATGCATGCATGGATGTACACCTCGCAAACTCGATCCTGCCGTCTTTTTCTTGCCTTTTGCCCATTGCCATATACCGCTGTGGAATTCATCGCTAGCTTCTCAGCTCGGCTCATTGGTTTGGAAAGTCACTTACGATGTCAATGTACATAAACACGTAAAGCTAATCATCCCTCAAGGAAACATCCATCTTCTCAGCCTCTCTATCTACCCTGTTCTCACTTGGCTGCCTTGGTAACTCATTCGCATGTTGTATATGAGGGGAAAGAATAGAGAGGGGCGCGGTCCATTAGTAGGCAGCTTTGCAGTTTTCTATTCTAGTTTTTTATTCTTATTTTTAAAAAATAAGAAAGGCAATACCGCATACGAATCTTTGTATATTCACTCATGTAATACGTAGCGAGTATGTGTGAAAAGCAGCTCGATAGAACGCTGTATTATTAAGTGAGCTTTGTGGTGTAAGTTGGGAAGCGGCCTAACTGTATAATACAATCGTTCTGGCTTGCAAAATGTAACGTAAATATTCCTCTTGTCCTATGGAGACACGCAAAATGTCTTAAATGGCATCACTATAAAATGCACTTCAAGAATATAAAATGAATCCATAGATGGAGTCTTTTGATTTTTCGAGTGTGATGAGAGCGTCTTTTCTAAAAGGACCCGTGTCTCTTGCTCCTTCCTTGGATCCTGCTGAGTAACACAAAGTATACTCTGTAGCTTTTTCTCCTTTCCTTACTTTCAGTACTCCCAACTTGCAACTTCACTCGAGCAAAATCTCGTCTTCTTCAGAATCAGCCCTCCATTCGTCTCGTTTCCGGCTCTTCTTTTTAGAAGCTGTCGCCTCTCTCCGATTGCTCTTTTTGCTGCATAAAGTACGCACATGTTGGCCAGTTTCACTTGCAGCGTTGGCGCCAACTAACCCTGTCGCAGGCTGCAGCAAATGGAACAGGCGGCAAAATTTCCCTTGCTCCCCCTGCTCAATCTTCCGTTTCCCCCCTCTTTGGCTTGGCGAAGGAAGCGTCTGGACCCTGGCTCATCGGCCCCTCGAGGCCTTCTACGGGTACCGAAGCGCAAAATGAGCATTCATATACAGCTGGAGCAAACCAAATCCTTGTAGTCTAGACGCCCGGACTGATTACTGTTGGCACGGAAAAGGCAGCGAGGCGTCAAGCAACGGCAGTGCGTAGTGAGGGAGGACACACAGATGCGATACAGCACAAACACCCAATCCCATCGCGACATTGAGCATGTTTCGAAGCCCACGGGCTGCCTTGATGCTTAGCACCAAAGGCTAGTGTTGGAGCAGCTGAGGTGGACGCGGAGCATGGCAGCCCAGCATTAGACCCGCGCCGTGTCGATCCGTTACCCCCGAGCACAGCCTCAGTCTTTTTCTCTGCGACAAAGTCGTTCTCTTTCTGGCAATCCGCTCTCTTTTTTTATCCCCAAACATCTCTCATTCTGGCCCCCCCGTTGGGCATCCCACGCGAGACGATAACCGCAGTCTCCATTTCGGTCCTCCCACCTGCTTTACGGACACGAACATTCATTTGGATCAATGGACTTTTGCTGCGAGATGCTGGCTTAGAAGAAGCTGTCGCGAGCTTACAAAGGGGCCCTCCCAGTGATCTGCCTGGCGTTGCGATCCAACCTTCATTTGGGCACATCTTACTCGTACGGCACTTGTGTGCTGTCATAATCATAGCATCCGCACGCACACACGCGCATCACATCACATCAAACAATCATACAAAACCCTACGCATATACAAAGTACTCCAACATATCGCCCCCGTTGTACGTATATGCACGCTCGCATCCACAGCCCCTTGCAGCCGTTTTGCTTACTGAACGAAACCTGCAGCATTGGTGGGTAGCGTTTGTGGAGACTTCAAGGCTCACTTGTTCGGCTTCACTTCCATTTTCCATCTTGCTTGGATCTCGGGGCCACTTCCTCCCACCTATCCGGAGGAGAGTTACGCTGCTGGGCCGAAACCCAACTCTTGTCTCGACCGCGCTGTGCATCGTCACGGCTCAGCCCGGGCCATGGATTCATACGATGACGACATTCGGCGGCAGCAATATCATCCCTCGCACTCGATCCCCGACGCTGCATATCCCGACGACTCGCCGTTTCGGCAGCAGCAGCTTCAACTCCAGACGCCCTACGGCCCTGGAGGGTTTGGAGCGGGCCCTTCTCACGCTTCCAGCGGAATATCACCTCTATCTTCCCACGTAGGGAGCCAGCCTGTGTATCAACCTCAGCATCAACCTCAGCCTCAGCATCAAGGAGCATGGGCGCCCTATGACATCCCCAGCAGCCCGCCTCCTCCGTATGATCCGAGTCAAGCTCCAAGTGCATATCAATACCCACAGATCGATGCAGCAACGCTCGCCACGCCGGCTACACATCCAAACGCGCGCATTGATGCGCACGTTCAGACGGGGGGCATCGAGATGATGCCATTGCAAAGTGCGGCGACGACAACGTCTCCAACCCAAGCGCCGCCTCCTGCCCCAGGGGCCTCGACTTCCGCATTAACTCAGGCAAGCCATGCTGCCGAGGACCCCTACAAACTCGATGCCGCGGCCGCAGAGCGCAGACGTAAACAAAGGCGCTTCAAGCTTTGCATCATCGTCTTGGCCGTGATATTTATTTTCTTTGGCGCGTTGATTATTGGGGTAGCCTTGGGTGTTGTGAAGGGGGCGCTCAACAAGCCTGATCATGGTCCTGATTTCTAATGCCAATGAGCGTTATATTTCTCTCTCTCTCTTTCTCTCCCCCTCTCCCCCCTTTCTTCTTCTTTTTCTTCGTCTTCTTCTTCTTCTTCTTCTTCTTCTTCTTCTTCTTCTTCTTCTTCTTCTTCTTCTTCTTCTTCTTCTTCTTCTTCTTCTTCTTCTTCTTCTTCTTCTTCTTCTTCTTCTGTTTCAGCCACAGGATGGCTGAGGCTATCTCATATCAGTTTCATTTCTTTTGTTTCTTCTTAATTCCCCATGCCCTTTGTCCTTGGTTCTAGGTAATGGAATTGTACCTGGAGGAATAGGAAGGGGTGGCGATGGTATGAAGTGTTTAGGCATGCTACCCACATCATATTATGTGCGAGCGAGGTGTCCTGGCGTCAGTCTGTTTGTTTGTTTGATTTAATTTCTTGTATTTGGCCCGTTGGTTTACTCTACACGAAGCGACGCGGGGTTTAACAATTCGTTTGGCATATTTTGGTATCTTGTTTGGTTGGGCAAATAGGAGCGAAACCCAGGATCTGGTGACAGTAATAGAGAGCGGGTGGCAAAAAGCAACAGTGAGAGCCGAGATATATACAATCTGCGTGGTGTTGTTGTCGTTCTGTCATGGATAACTGGTGACATACTTGTACATAGCTACGGCCTGCTGGAGGCCAGGAAAGGAAAGAGGATTGTGATGGCCAACAAGGTTTGAAAAGACAGGGTACACTATTTATTGTGCCGTTTAGTTAATCATCTGCAACACCACTTGTGTCTCTCTAGTGATTTATAATGTGACATGATTTGTATATAATACGGGAACTCTCGGTATACTATGCTATTATACTGAGTCGACGACCCAGCTGACACGGATTCGGAGCAACAAAGCTCGTGAACCAAGTCCCGGACTAGAGATACCAGCTAATAGTAGCAGCTCGTATCGATCGTGTTGGGTCGTCTTGGCTTCCATGCATCACATGCAAAAAGCTGCTTTGTGAGAGAAGCTATCTTATGCCACCCCTTCTTCCTTGCCCGGCACCACCGCCACAAACGACATGTCAGACAGAATAAGAAGTTTATTTTTCTCAACACCATTCCTGCGAGGCATGTGTGAAAGAAATTTTTTCTTTTCAGCCCCCCGGAGATATGACAAAGTTTGCCCTACTCCGTGCTGAAGCAAACGATGCATGATGCCTATCACACAACCACCCCTGCAAAGCATACGCTCCACCTTTATACGAGGCGTGAGAGGAGAAAAGAGAGAGAGAGAGAGATGATGCACCATGCCGCTCTGATAATGGGCAACATTGCCACAGGATAATAAAGTTAGCCAGTAGCGTGTATCGATAGCGGCAGTGGCGGCAGGCCCGGCCATCTCGAGGCGAGCCGCTGGTGGATTAGCGGAATCGCCGTCAAACGTGGCGCGGCAGCGGGTAGGCTAGAGAGATGGGCTGGGGGGGCATGGGGTTGGGATTTAAAGATATGACAATGCGCGGGCAGCCAGCTCGGCTTCATGGGCAAACGGGCGTTCTCCAATGCTGTATCTGTGCCTGATGCGCCGGGAAACGTGCAAGCAACTACCATCTTAGTAGTACTACGTATTTGGTATAGGCAAGGATCCCGACGGAGGAGCCGTGTTAGTGCCGTACAAGTAAGCATTTGGCTCTCGGCTCTTGATATGCAGTCATGGCTGCTTCCAGGAACGGCCACCGAGGTGCCGGATATGCGATTACAAAAGTGCTATGGGAGAAGCGACATACGCCGGTACCGGTAATGGAATGATGACGGAGCTCTGCTGCTGAATCCGGAATTAGCATGTTCCATCTAGATTGTATCAGCTTGTGAGTCTGGGGGTTGGAGGAGCGTCGAGCGTTGCTGGAACAATCGAAGCCAAGCTGCATGTGACTGACAGTCTGGTAATCATACATATTTTCTTACCGCATGTGCAGAAAGCATTAGCACCGAGCTCAATGTTACGTCTGTAACAAGACGGAAAGACGGATTTTTGTCAAAGCCCTTCATTTACGGGCCATGGCACGCACGGTGTGTGTGGCTCCATTGGGAAACTGATGACAACAGTCCAGAGGCAGTCGGCGAGATTGATAACCTCGCCGTCCTCCCACCCAACTCTCTGAGCAGAGGTTTGCTTTGTTTCATAATCTTTCGATGCTACTTGCAAGGGTTACACGAAGGATCTGCACACGGAGTAGGTGACGCAGGTTTGGATACCTTTGCCCAAAGAAGAAAGAAAAAAGCTCCTATATGCCGGTGGCTGGTTCCCAAAACGTGACAGGACCCTCTCCTTTCTGCTGTCAAACTGAATCAGCCCCGGGGGAGAGCAGGGAATATCCGGGGGATGCGATGGAGACCGGGGCACTTCAGACCGACTTTGTGGAATTTCCTAGATTGGATCAAAGAGCCGTGAGCGAGTGTTTGCCCTGGGGTGCGCAAGTATGGTTTCAGACTCGGCCACATTTTTCTCTTTTGTCAGGCACGGAGAAGCCTACTTGTATAGGTAACAGATGAAGCCGAGATCTGAGTCTGACGTAAGGGAAGCCGAGCTTGGGATGGCATGCTGTCTGCAAATTTTGACAAGCCCGAGCTTCGCTTCGCCTCTCTTCCCACCCCCTGGTCTATTTCTTCCCGCTCATACGTCTCTCCCGCCAGCGATCCGTGCGCGGATCGTAATAGCACAGGTACCAGCAGAACAAGCTGCCTCTGATGACCTCGTGACAATCGTTAAATTGCCAAATTGCTAACCCAGGAATAGTGGACTCGGACCTCGGTATTTCCACGAGCGGCTAGCATCTGCGCAATCTGAGACAAAACCAAGGGCAAGATGAGCCAGCTTATGACACTTGGAATATACGAGCGAGTTAGGATTGCTGGCGGCGGCGGTGGCATCTTTGTATGTGCCGTCTCGCCTAGCAGTTCGTCAGATTGGTGAGATAGGGTTAAGGAGAGGGAAAGGAATCCGAAATGGTAGTGCACGTAACGTGCCATATGCCAAGAAGGGTTGGCATCTGCCATTCAGCGCTCGGCATATCTTGGTAGACTAGGACATGATGATGGAGATGTGATGCGGATAACAAGTAGGTGAGCAAACGAGACAGTCAAGAGCACGCCATAAAAAGCAACAAAGAGCTTGCATGGGGTGCGATGCAGCATTGGTGTAAGTTGTAGCACTAGCATGTGATGGAGACATCTCTTTCAGAGCCCACGGTAATTGGCCGCTTCAGAAACCCGCCTATGCTGAAAGCAGATATTCAGATGAGAGGCAATGGATGCGGAGGGGGGGAAAAGAGAAAAAAATACCAGAAATGAGAAGAAAGAAAAGAAAACCCCATACCCATGACGTACCTGCAAGGCTTTGCTGAGCTTGAAGCTCTCCAAAATCCAACAACAAGGGTAGCTGCTCTCGCTTGTCCTCCTTTGCCACCGAGCCAAGCTGTCAGATTTTGCTTCTCTTCCCAGGGAAAAAGGACCGACCAGACCCGGCACGTGGCAATAGCTGAAGCCATGTTGAAGCAATCTAATTTAGTGCCATGTTGGGACTGATCGTGTATGCACAGCGTTCCTGATATTGCTCTGAATAGGCTTGGACGAGGACCTGGCCTTATCTTGCCGGGAGAGTAAGATGAGGCAGGAGGTAAGCGAGCCGGGAGATTGGGAACCTATTGTTAGAGGGGAATTGGAGGTCCTCTGCTTTTGCTGGCACAACCTGAAGTACCTACTAGGCTCTTGTACCTGGAGCCTTCTTGCAGCCTTGCCGTGTCTCGCCTCAGGCTTCAATTTTTTCCCCCTGCAGTTCCTTTCTCTTCTTTTCATCCCTACATGTAATGCAGCCAGCGTTGAATTGTCTGTTTTCCTGGCATCCATCACTTCTCCCCCTTGCCCTACTCTCCCTCCCGGTACTCCAATTAGTCGAAACAAACTCGGTTTGTCTTCATGTGATTTGCGAAGCATTCATGTGTGAGTGATGACGGGCTGACATGCTCAGGGCCCTTGAAAAGCTGATCGCTGACTAGCTGGCCCGCCACGCGCGCGAGATGATGGAACGGACCGGCACCCTCGCTTTGACAGCTTAGAAGGGGAACCCCCGGCCCAGTTGCTGGCCCTAGCATGCATGAGTTTCTTGTTTCGTGCCGTGAGCCACTAAAACATACGGGTTGGGGGCAAAAACTCTGAGAAGAGGGAGGATCAAAGCACCAGCAAACTGGGTACCTGTGCTCGTACGGGGCGATGCTGGGCTATGGAACCACGCATTGCATGACCTGTGGTGTCGCTCTCTCCACTTGTTCCAGTTCGCCTCCATTATACTAGCAGTATGCTGCTCCAGGTTCTACCCGATGGACTGCTGGATGCGCCTCTTGGGCACGCCTATACTATCCAGTTTGAAAAACGCTACTAACACTGCTCTCTAGTGGCACATCCCTTGGGCTCCGGCTCCATAGTCGCAAACCAGCAACGCAAAATAGGCATTGCACCAAAGTGTTTGCAGATGTCTGGAAGAAGCTTGTTTACTGACATGCCGCTCTCCGCACCAGGATTTCGTTCCCGATGTTGTTCCCTACAAGCACCAACATCATGAGACTGGTCTCTCCCGCGCTGCTCCATACTTGCGGCTGCTTGCTGCTGCTTGTACAAGTATCCATTGTTTGAAATCTTGTCTTGTATTAGCGCTCGTCCTTGCCGGAATCCGCGGCCGCTCTCCACGGTGTTGGTAACTGACAAGTTTACGCGAGGCCCCTCCCTTCGGACAGCGACTGCCGGAGCCAAGTTGCATCTGGCTCGTCTTTGTACGCCTTGATTCCAGCGCCGTGGCACACGATCCGATGTTGTGTTGGAAATTGCCTGCCTCCAGTTTTTCTGTTCTTTGTCTCTTTTTTCCCCTTCTTTCATTTCTTTTTTTCAATTAGGTTGTCAACTTTCACATCACTCTGAGACATGCCCTGCGTTTTATTGGCCCTTCTCGCGTCCACCCTGTGCCCGGCGTCCTCACAGATTTAGCCCCGTGTATTCGCTATCTATCTACTTGAAGCATACTGCACATACCGCAGGTACTTGGCTATACTTTGGGCTAACACTACATGTAGCGCGAGGTTTTTTTCTCCCCCTCCATCTCTAATCCTCTGTTCTTTTGCTTGGGCTGGATTCTGCTTGATGACTGGGACCCCCTGCTCCGGAGCGTCCCAAATCCTTGGACGGCGGACCCGACAGGACAATTCAATTTTTTGAAAGGGGATCCTCATTTTCACAGCCCCTGCTGGCCTGGTTGGTCCCTCTTCCATACCATACTCTACAGGTATTAATGCTACCCAGGATGGGCTGGGAAACGGGTTCGACCGGGCAACAATATTTTGGGAGGGAGAGCATTCATACCCAATGCCACCTATGTGTCTCTCCATCTTGTTTTTCAAAGGCGGTGCTTGTGTGTTTCTCCTCTCCCTTGCAAAGCATTGCTGCCTCAGTGCCACCTTGATGGTTACTAACGTAATTTTTCCTCCGCTTCTCTTCTCCTACTCCCCCCCTTATCTTCCTCCCTTCTTTGTCCATCTGCCTACCGCGCCAAGTAGTACTCCATACAGTAGCATTAGACTCGTGCTGGCGCCGGTGCCCGCCGCCGCCCTTCTTGCTGGTTCTACGGAGTCCTCCACACACCCTCACCCTCTTTCGTCATCAATGGTGCTGTTGCATCGAACTGTAACCCCCGGCACAGTCTATTCGGTACTCGGTCATAGCACTACTACTTGCCCAAGTACTGGATGCTACGGCATAACGAGGTGCTACCCAGCCATCCTAGTAGTATTGCTACAAGCAGAGAAAGTAACCATCTTCTGCTCTCCCAAGGCTGAAGGCTGATCAATGAGCATGGATGAGTGTCATGCATGCGGTAGATATATTGCCCATGCTTCCTGGCCAAGCCTACCCTACCTACTAATCTAAGCCCATCAACTGCCCCATGCAATTATTACTACTTTCAGTGCTACATCTCTGAGCGCATACTTGTACGGCCACAACAAAGGAGGAAGAGGAGCAGGCGCATTGATTGCACATTATTACCATCATCGCGCTCCCTCCCCCTCTCCCTTCCGTTTCTCGCACGAGATCGACGAGAGTGAAAGACGAGATAACCTGGCTGTGTTATTTCAACGCCTCTGAAGATAAGACGAGAGCAGACAGGCAAACAGACGGCAGGAAACGTACTTGCCCGCGCATTATTATCCGTCTACGGACTTCATATTTGCTACGGGTGCTGCTACTGGCACCACTGCTTCGTACTAGCACGGCATACTTTTAGCTCCTTAAGATCCCACCAACACAAATTATACTCCATATCCACCTTTTCATACCTTATATATATGCTCCAGCCCTCTTCTTGCCGATCAAGACCTGCTCACTCTGAGCGGCGGACGACACGGCACGAAACGATACGATACGACACGAACGACACGGCACGATTCGCTCTCGCATAACACGCACCTTGCCTCTGCCCCCATACGCACCCCGCACTGTTTTATATCCTACGCACCAAGAGGCGCCATCCCTCACTTCTCGCCCGCAATTTTGCTCTGCTCTGGCGTCGCCCTACTGCAACTCTGTCTCTCTCCCTCTCTCTTAGCTGCCTAGGGTCTCTTTTTTTAGGTGCTGGGTAGTGCTACTTGCTTAGCTTGGCATCCTCTATCGACCTGCCAGCGGTCCAGATCATGACTTAGAATTTCCTTTTTCTTCCCTCTCAACCTCTTCGTGTTGCGAGACCACTGTTTCAGGCCATTACCACTCGCCTCACTGATCCTCACTATTTCGTCTTTCTCTCATCTTATTTTTTTTTAATCCCCTTTCCCCGCCTCTGTTTTTCCCTTTTTTCTTTTTTCTTACTTTTTTTTGATTTTCTATTTTTAAACCTTGTTTTTACTGCTGCTCCACGGCCACTAGTAGTTTCCCTCCTACCTAATACTAGTCGCTGGTAGTAGCTTCCTTGCTTGTACAGTGTGTCTCTCCTCATCGTTGCTTCGCACCTGCCCGTATACAAAAAGCGAAGCAAAGCCCCCCTGTCTCTTTCCTGCTCTAATCAGATCAGCATCCCTTTTGTCTTGCCAGCTTCACGGTTTTCATCCTTTTTTTTTAACCTCTTTTGAAAAAAAAATTGCATCTTCACCTCAATCTGGCATCCTGACTACTGTCATCCGACGTAGCCGCAGCATCGTTCCAACAAATATTCGTCATTTCAATCATCCTCAAACATTCACCTGCATCTAACTCTACCCAACCGCATCCTACTCAGGTACGACGCTATTCTTCTTCTAGGCATCTCCCTACCCCCCCCAAACACGCACGATTTGGCATCAGTACTTGGCATTCTACTTTGATCATTTTTTTCCTCAATCATCTTTATACACGTCTCCCTCTCTACCTTGTCACAAATAATTACAGGGGGAGGAATAAAAAGAAAAGAACGAGGGGAAGAGAGAAAAAAAGAAAAAAAGAGAAAAAAAGACGACAGATCGGTGTGAGAAAACGAGACAAGAACCAGTATCACACATACCAAGCTACTGCTTCTTTCTGCTTTGTTCTCTCTTGTCTTCGCTTAAACCCCCCCGCTCTGCAAAGCTGTTTTAGTGCTGCAACTCGACATTCCCAGACTAGCAGCCAAATCAGTCGACGGCCGATATCCTCACAATCCCCGTCATTTGCGGTCCGCCCTCTTACTACTGCTTTTTGCAATATAACCGCCATTCACCGCCCCCACGACGGTTCAATTTTTCCGGCTCTTCTTCAGAGTGACATTATCTGATTGATTACTCACCCAAACAATCGCAGCACAACGTCTTGCCTGCTGTCTTTCTCTCTCACCATCTTTCTTTACCCATTGCCTCAGGCTTATCGCCGTTCTCCATACTTGTCGTACTCTTGTCGTCTAACCCTCGCTCAGGCGTTCCATTGGCCGGCGTTCTATACCCCCCCGGAACCTGTAGCGTCTGCGGCTACGCGAGACGAACAGTCCCGAAATTTATCTCAGCGACGGCTTTCGTGTTTCACAGAGCGCATTGCCGGGCCGTTCCTCAAGGCTTTATACTGCCCGTACAGCACCAAAAACGGGACCTTGTTGAGTTGCAAGCAGAACCGTTTGTTACACAGCTTTTCTGTCTCCCCTATTATACGCCCCAGATTCTGCGCTTGCATTGCGCCATAAACCACCAGCCATGGCGCCTCGAAGCCCCTACTCATCAAGGTAATGCATACCCCTACGGCTTCCAATTGGCCAGTCGTTACCCAATTTTCGTCTCCCCTATGTATTCTCTGCGACCACCTCGAAGGCCATCTTGCTAACAGTCGTCTTTCTCTCCCTTTTTAGTCGTGAGCTGCACGTCGTTGTTCTTGGCGCAGGTTTGTCAAGGCTCAAGTTTCCAAGCCAATCAACGTGCCACGTCGCTAACGCTCTTGACTAGGAGGTGTCGGCAAAAGTTGCCTCACTGGTGAGTTGACTGACCGCCATCCTTTTTTTTTGGCAATTACAACCACCAATCCGAATCCATGGCTGACACAGAGCAGCCCAGTTTGTCCACAATGAATGGATCGAGAGCTATGATCCCACAATTGAAGATTCCTACCGCACTCAGGTCCAGGTCGACGTAAGTCTCAATACCGCCTATTTCCGCGTACCATGGGGCAGGCTTCTAACACTGGCACTTTGTCTCTAGGGCCGACAAGTAATCTTGGAGATGTAAGTCTGTGGCGGCTATCTTACCGTCACCATCTTGATCATGCTGGACAGGTTCTGATATGATGATTACAGCCTCGACACTGCTGGCACCGAACAGTTTGGTATGGGGCTTCTACCTTCTTCTTCCAAAACACTGCCGGCTAACGCGCGAGTAGTGGCTATGCGAGACTTGTATATGAAAACCGGCCAAGGTTTCCTGCTTGTTTTCAGCATTACATCTGCCTCATCACTAAACGAACTGGAGGGTCTACGAGAAGAAATTCTTCGGATCAAAGACGATGACAATGTTCCCATGGTAATCGTTGGCAACAAGGCAGATTTGGAAGAAGCGAGAGCCATTCCCCGTGCCAAGGGCTTCGCCATCTCTCAGAAATGGGGAGCCCCGTATTATGAAGCCAGTGCAAGGACGCGAAGTAAGTCTTGTTTCCGCTGCATACCCGCTCGCATCACGCATCTGCCACTCGTAGCTAACCGGTTGGCAAGCCAACGTTGACGAAGTTTTCATCGATCTCTGTCGCCAAATGCTCCGCAAGGAGGATGACATGACAGATCCAGACGACAGTTCCAAGATTGATGCGCTCAAGAGCTCCAACAACAAACGCAGGCGGCGTTCCAAGTTCCGTGATAGCACCCATCCGCGATGCGTGGTGCTGTAACTGGCCATTTTCTTTTTTTGACAACTAAGTACGCCAACATTGGCTTGGAGGAATATGAAATTTTGCCAAGGAAAACCAGCAAAGGAGGATGCCTTTTATCAGATGGACTGCATATATATATACCCGGGTATTTGAGTGTGCGTTTTTGCTGTGAAGCAAAACAGGAAGGAGAAGAAGAAAAGCCTAGACATGACAGAGCGTTCGGCCCCTCGCAACGATGCTGTCCCAACCCTTGCGACGACCAGCCTTAGGTATACAACGAAATGGGCTTGCAGCCCAGACTCGAGCCCAAGTAAATTTGGAAGACTGCAAGTCATTTTGTTCCTTTTCACCGCAGAATGTTGCAAGGCCGCCGCCACCCTACAAGTAACTTTGCTTTGAAGCAAGACGAAACCAGCTGTCTGCCTGGCTTTCGTTTCATCTCCTAAGTACTAGAAGAATGGACGGGAACGCTGAGAGAGGCGGAGGAAAATGCTAGAAGACAATGACGGCGTTAATAGACTTGGACGGGTAAGAGTGGGAATGGTGGTTGAGATCATAGAAGCATACATACTCACGTGGCACGGGATGGGCATCAAGAAAGAGCATACAAGAAGGATGGGTTAGGTTGAGAAGTTGCAGCAATATCAATTATTCCCTACCTAAAGAGACACATTTGAGAGGTTGAAAGCGCGTCTATGACTTGTTTGACGTGATGGATGAGGGACAGTTTTATCAGCACACAAGCCGCGAAGAATGCCCACTCAGCCTTTTGGCAGGGATCCCTGCCAAAACTAGAACAGGAGCACCCATATACCAAAGGGCGAGCATGAATAAATGGATAAGTAAAAGAAATGTATGTAGTAAACGAAAATCAATGAAAGCAAATAAACGCAACAGAGTGCTGAAGAAAAAAAGATGGGGAAAAAAAAGATCAGCGCTGAGAAAAAGAAAGGGTCTGGCCGGGGATTGAACCCGGGACCTCTCGCAAGCAAGCTGTAGGGTTTACCCTAAGCGAGAATCATACCACTAGACCACCAGACCGAAGATGTTTCTTCTTGATGTAAAGGCTTGATTTATTAACCTTTATATAGCATTATTCGTAGTGCGCTCTCAGCGTTGCCAGTGGTTGCGGCATATAAACGCTCGAGATGAGCCGAAGGGGGAGGTGCAAAGGTCGTCGCGATCCTCCTCTCTTTGCGAGTACATGATGCGGAGTGCTCGTAACCTGGATAGTGAACTGTTTAATATGCCTGCTTGGCAGTGTGTACATCGACTGCCTCATGCAAGGAGGGCACATGCTCAAGCGTTTGAGCATCACAGCTTCCGTAGCTAGCTGCAGTGTTTGTCAAAGGGCGTCGATTTGTCTGAGACTGATGTCAAATAAGCCCAATAAATATCGAGTCATCATACGATTTGTCATCCTAGTCTCACAATATGGGTGAGGCATCTGTCGGCGCATTTCTCTTGTTGCTTTTGGTTTCACACGCATGGGGAGTAAATAGGAGAGAATCTACAAGGTAGAGCATCGGGGAGTCTAGGGGCACATAAAACCAAGGGGAAACGCAACAGCTTGCCGGATATATGTATGTGTGTGTGTGTGAGAGAGAGAGAGATAGTCGTGCAACAATGCGCTTGCGTGACGATAACATGTAGGGAGATGACTGACAAGTACTAGCCGTGCTTTACAGTTCTGTCGTGATTTGCGGTCTAAATGAGCCTTGACACTTCGTCAAGCGGCGAACTATATGCAGCCTGAAACTTGTAGCCGTACCTACCAATCCCCAGCGCGAATGGTCACAAGGCATATGAAGATGGACGAATCCGCGATCAGCCGGACAATATATGCTTCTATCAGCATAGACGTGAACTTGGTCATTAGATTGAGAAAGCCTGCGTCAGTTTAGTTGATAGACAACATGGTTTGACCAAGGCAGCATTTGAACGCAGGATAGGGTTAGACACGAAAGTAGGCAAGGGGCAATATATGACCGAGACACTTGCAGTCTTTATTTCGATATCGCCACCGCTTTGCAACAATCTCCAAAGCCATTTCGGTTGGAGTTGAAAAAGATGGGTCAAGAACGAACTGCAAGGGGGTGCATACTGTCGCTATATTGCGACATGTGGTGCAGACATGGCAAGGAGGCTGTTGTCTCTTAGAGTAATGGTGAAATCGAACGAGGATAGGACATCACTGGGGTCTTGAGGGCAATGCAGAGCAGGTGATGGCGTGATACAGGAAGTAGCGGAGACCTTGAAGGCCAGCTCTGAAAGCTGCAATTTGGGAAATATAACCTAGTAGGCCATGTTTCACTCTCTCGCTGGAAGTTGACTGGGGCTCAGATCGCGGCGTCTAATCGCGGCAACAAGGGTGACACGTAATGGGCAGGAGAGTGATGTATGATATTGGATGCTAAAGGAGAACGTTGTCATTGTCATGTACGTTCAGCGGTACTAGAGGCGTCGGATTTGGAAGCTAGGCACTTGGCCTTGCTATGACGACCGAAAATGAACTTTTGTGATGATAAAGTCTGGTCGAAAGAGCATCATACAATAACATTTGCGGCTGGTAACTGGAATATTGGATAGTCAGGATTTCCAAGTATCTTTTCTGTCCGCTCAAGGGGAAGATAAGTTCAAGATCTTGGTTTCAGCTCCGAGTCTCCATAACGGAAACGCGAACAGTAGTGGTTTGTTGTTATTAGAAGAATGTGCCCCTGAGTATCATGGTTAAAAGAGAAACAGGAGCGGTATCAGCGCAGGCCAAAATGTTAGTGTCACTTACCCGGGAATAGGTGGTGATAATTGTAGTTAAATGCACAGGAAGAGAGAGAGAGATCAAGCAGTATTTAGGACTAGCGTTCAATAATACAAACTCACCGTCGTGATAGCAGAACGGCGAGGTAGCCAGAGAACGTGGAGCAATGTGTTGACGTGTTAAGTGTGATCAGCCAGCCGGATGGGTCCCGGCCCGGCTTACTATCTTCACTGGTTATGAAGTGATCCTACACGAGTGTCTGGTGTCAACGCTTGAAAACAAAACAAAATAAAAAAGTCTCTGGGCACGGGCCGCAACGACCGACCAAATGTGACGGTCGTACTACTCGCAAGGTATGCTAGGATCTCGACCAGTAGGGCATATTGCCATGGGCTGCTAATGCATTTGCTGCCTCACGCGGACTACTCTCTGGTCATGCGCTGCGCTCTTTCGAACACAGACCGCTCTGTGTGGCTGTCAGTCGGATCGGGTCTAACGACCAACGTGCCGCCGTTCACGATGAAGGTGGCGGATGCCTCCCATTGCACCGACTTGCAGCGGGGAAGCTAATTCCTGGCGACTGAGGGCATGGTACGGCTTTGTGGATTCTATAGATTGCTGCAAGCTACGAAGTAAGCGGTTTGTGAAAACGCCCACGGACGCTCCCCCCTATATGCTTATTGTCCCCATTAAACAGACCAACCGCTGAATATGCTGGCTTCGCTCGAACTTGACTGAGAGATACAAGTGTGTGGCTGAGATTGGATAATCAGAGGGAATATATATATGGTCTTTGCGCTTGCCATGTAGACATTGAGCTTGGTGTTCACGCACGGTGAGTGGCACTCTCCAGAAGGGGGGGGGGAAGCTTCGATTTGTCGGTCACTGGCCGAGATGAAACCTCCGCAAGCTTAGAAAGAGGGAGCGAAATAGCCCACTCTCATCCTACCGTATCCATCCGCTTGGTGGTGGTAGTAGTACTAGTGGCCGATACCCTTCCGGGATTGATCCCGTCATTGAGTGTGTGTGTGGGTGCGAGGTGAAGAAATGTGATAGACATGGGCTGACGCACAGTAGCGTGTTGCCCTGCTACCGAATATGACCAATAGATTATCTGGCGAGGAGGCCCACGCCTGGGAGCGTGTTTGACCGTAGAGGCTTGACAAGATATGCTAGGGGTCGGAAAGGAGGCTTGTGGTATCCCGCACAAAGTCCTTTGGACGTCGGCGTACTTGTGTATCTCGTGTGGGAGGTGAGATGGCATACGTGGCCCACTTGGGCCTGGATGATATGTGACTTGGATGGTCCGGGGTGTTGAAGTGATCAAGATCTCGGTAGAAGCTATGCCTTTTAGTCACTGATGATTTCCACCTTTGTGTTGGCTGAGAGGCGATGTGCATGTGTGACAGGAGATGAGGATAGGGATGGGCTTGTAGTGTCATGAAGAGGCGAAGACTCAAAGGGAGAAGGCGCAGCAGGCAGACGGGGTCAAGGCGACAGGATGGTACCGGCACAAGGGGCCACCTCAGCATGAATACGGCAATGCGCCAAGCATCGACAGCGAATGGGGCTGGAGGACGACGATATGAGGCATCTCCCTGGCCGAGGCCAATGATTGGGCGCGCCAGACGTCATGACAAGTCTGAGCTGCATGTCTTGGATCGGTAGCAGTGGTTGGAGGCTTTGAGAATTTCGGGTATGGTATCCTAGATGGACGTTTGAGCTATTAGTAGGGAGCAGCTGTACGGAGTAGTAGTAGTAGCATCGCCACAGCGGGCGGAAGAAAGGAGGCCAATTAAACGTACAGCCTCGGCAGACTTCCAGATTCAGCGAGAAATTCATGCGTGCTGCAATTTTCTTGCTTGATGAGCAAAGATTGTTGGGGGAGCAAACGGGAGAGAAAGAAAACGGACGAGGGTGAAAAATGGAAGAAGAGGGAGTATATAGAGGTAGCGAAGAGAAGAGATACAAAAAAAAAATTGGCGAGATGTAGGGGAGAAACAAATAGAACTCTGATTGATGCTGTAGAGGAAGGTACTCCGTAATGTGGTTGATGGAAAGGAAGGAAGGACGCGATGGCCCCACTGCGTGATCTTGGGATCGGAACCTCGACCAACATCTGCTACCAAGAGTTGCATATGAATACCTGCCGTAGGGAGCAGACGCTGCTGTTGGGACGAGTATATAAAGGCGCTACCTCATGTAACAGAAGTATCCGGGATCTTTCAAGGTGCCATGCGCCTGATGCATCATTTACTGGCCTTGCGGCTAAGGCAGCAAGTACCTTGAGGTACATGGTAGACTGCAGAAAAATGTCCGTGATGCTACTATGGGCATGGGGAGGGAGCATTGCTGGGGTTGCGTATTTACAGTCTAGCAGAAGGTTGAGCTTGTAGGTTGGACCATTCGCTTGTTACTACTATGTAGGTAGGTAATTTGGTCTTTCAGCGTAGTTCTGGTATGGCTATAGAGCGCCACGCAGAGGTAGTGCGTCCACCATTGCCAGCCCTATGAGGTTATCGCCAACTTTGGAGTGAGGAGTAGATATGGAGTAAAAAAAACCTAATACTACTAGTAGCACTACGGAGTAGCACAAGTAGATTACTGTGGCAATGTGGTTCCTCGCCTTTTGCACATCTTCAAAAACGCGTCGATCAAGGTCCCCCATCCCCAGAGAAATACTAGTCCTACACGAAAGTGGACCGTATCCCATGTCTTCGCCTCAGCTCGCCTGGCCCCCCGCTTGTAAATTTCTGACCTCATACTAGTACTAGTAGCAGCAGCACGGTTCTCCGTACTTTGTAGGACTAGCAGGAGTATTTTCCAATCGATCTGCTGTGTAATACGGAGTACGCACGGCTCCCGTGCTTACAGATACCGGGAGGTGGAGTTGCAAGCAACAAAAGGCGCTGCTAAATCCGCCGCACTAGATTTGCTCCGTACGGAGTGAGATATTAGCAGCAATCTGATCCTGGAGCGTGATTACGGTACAGAGCGCCTGGCATTCCGGAGTGGATGCTTGTCACTGTCTCGCCTCTGGGGTTGTTGCTGGACCATTTAAGCTCAAATAAAACCTAGTGGCAGTCAGTAATCAGTAGAACCAGGAGTGGGAGCCCGCCCCCATCACAGGATGTCCTCCCATCACTAATACGACTTTCGTACTTCGTACGCTGCCACGATTTGCAGTGAAAGCGGCTAGCCCCTCTAGATTGTGCCATGCTGTCCCGAGCCTAGTCTCCACAGGCGCGTCCGTCTGTAAGGCGGCGGACCACCGCTGCGGCCGTGTGGTCCCTTCGATTTTGCGATGACAGGCTCCGTTGTTGGCGGGGTCGTCCGTAATAACAAAGGGCAGAGCTCGTCTATGCGGTATCAGTTAGCGGATCTGGAGAAGGATCTGGAGAAGGAGGAGGAGAAGGAGGAGGAGGAGGAGGAAAAGGAAAAGTACAGAGTATGGAGGAGAAGAATGCTCAACCGATGCTCAACCGATTATTCTTCTCAAACCCCTGCGCCTTGCCGACAGCCCCAATGCCGGGTTCCTGAGGAGCAGAGAGGCCCATTCAGGGACAAGCGCTGGGCGAGTGGTGTGATGGGCGCTGGCAAGCTTCGTTAGGGCATGATCTTCCCCCTCTCTGCTCTAGATGAAGGAGAGACAGAGAGTGAGAGAGAGAGAGACTGGGGTTATTATGGCGCGCGCGTCCAATGATGGCAGCATCTTGGCATACTTTGTAGAGGGCAGCCATTTGACTTGCATAAGCTGCCTTGCTAGTGTGTGCCGAAGCGTGACCTGCGGTTGGCTGGCGCGGGCTCCCCATCATCTGCAATCTACATGGAGTACCTTGCTACGGAGCAGTACCTCGACGTCTAGCCCAACTTGCGCCTCCGAGGCTTAGTATGCGCAAGTACTCCAAGGTCGGCATCGACCCCACTGCAGATGGCCCCACCAATGGGCAATTTGCACGTGCTTGTGTCTCGAGCTAAAGATGGTCATGAGCAATGCCGAATCTTGGGTAGGATACGATGAGAGGATATCCCAGCTGGTGTGCGTCGCAGCAGAGATGCGGCGGTTTTCGTTTTTACGCTCCCCGTCTTTTCGTGGAAATGCCTTTTTTTTGATAATATCGAGCCATCCTTGCAGAGGCTCGGGCGCAACCGCCTTTCGCTAGGCTGTATAGCCTCGCCTGCTTTTCTATGCGAAGGATGATGCCGCCGCAGCTCTCCTCCCACGTACAAGCAGTCGCTTTGCTTGGTTTGCATTGTCGCAATCGAAATGATCTGTCAACTCTCCTCGAAAATGCCTAGAGTCAGGGTCGGGACGAATCGGCGCGTGGCAGAAGAGTGATTAATCTCCAGTCAAGAATGCCACCCGCGTGCATACCTGTCAAGGCCTACAACTTAATATGCCCGTCTCCCGCAGGGTGTGTTACAGTGCAGGCAGTGACAGGGGCAACGATGCCACTAGCCGTGATGGATGTTATAGGTCAAAAGAAGAAAAGAAAAGAAAAGAAGAAGGGAAAAGATCAAAAGGTTGGCATGGTGTTTGGGCGCGGCTTGCTTGTATGGCGCGCTCCTTTGACATGGCTCACGTCGCTGTTGCCTTTCAAGGTGAAGTAGGCTCTCCTAAATTTTGATGTACAGGGTAGTAGTAGCACTTGGTACTAAGACGCCCAAGGTAGTACCGACTAGTATGAGACTTCAGGGATCATGCCAGCGTTCTAGAAATGTCGAGTGCGACAAAACAAGTGCAGAAACGGCACGGTTTGTTCCAGATGGCAGACACGCTGCTGTTAGTGTTGCGACTTCTCGCCGGGTCACTGTCGGGCCCCTGTCGACGAGCTGGAGGGGTAGCCGGAACTAGCAGTAAACAGGTAACAGCATGTACTACCTCTAACAAATCGCAGTAACGCCGTTGGCACCACTAAAACTCCCGAGTGCCACCTGACGAGACGCTCCAGCGCAGCGCTTGGTGCCTGGCCAAAAGCTGGCTAAACCCCCTATGTATGCCGCTGTTATCTCGTTACTGCCTGCGAATAGTGCTAGTAACACGGCTCCATAGTACAGAGAGCATGCTAGCGTAGCGACAATTCGTTTAGTAGTGGTACGGAGTACCAATACCGTGCTCGTGCTAGCCATTTTATGGATCGATCACAAAAACCCCCACACACACTCTTTCCGCCTTTTTGCGGGACTGCCACTAACAGCCTACCGAGACCTGGGCATATTATTGGCGCTCTCGCACCACAACTCCCTGGATGCCCTGGTAATCTTTCAAAGCACGAGTACGAAGTTGAAAGAGGACAGGCTGGCCAAGCCTTCCTGGGCTCCCTCAACCGGGGGGTAGCACTCCGGGAAGTGCTTTTGGATTGACCTGATTGCAGCGTTGGGGGGCTTGATCTTGTTGCACGCAAACGGCGTACCGTAGATTGGCAGCACTGGTAGTACTTGTACCTATGACTGAGGTAGTGCGAGGATTACTAAGTCACGTAACAGCGCCGGTGCATGTTGTGAAGAGTTACAAATTGCAGCGGTTCTCAGTACTTGATACCGGCACGCGATGCGTCAACCCGGCCTGTGGTGCAACACGACGATGCCTCGATATGGCTTTTTGCGACACGGGTGCGGCCGGCCAAAGCCGTTGGGGGTTGAAAAAAAAAACGGCGAGCGGAAAGATTATTTTCTTTTTCTTGCCTCCTTTTTTTCTTTGTTTTTTTTT
>PXNZ01000435.1:0-59133 GCA_003012085.1 Trichoderma brevicompactum | reverse complement strand
GTATTGTCGTATCATTAGGAACAGGGGTATTATTCTATACTTAAAATTCAGCGATGATATCTACCTGTACTCCGTATTATTTATTGAGTTATTTATTTATGTGCCTAGAATGCTGGTCAAAATGAACATTGCACCATACAACTCATTCTCACCGGCTTACTCTAACTGTATCAGTTCCAGGCAAGCGTCCTTTGTTTCGCTCGAGAAGCGATTCAAAAAGACAAAATAATTTCTTCTTTTTTTAAAAAAAAAATTAAAAATTAGAATGACTTAACTGCAATGGTCAATTTCAAGGCCTATTCTATTATTTGGGGCTTATACTTATCCGTTGACATATCTATGTGATGAGACGCAGCTAGATTTACTTCATACTATCTAGTCGCACAGCTGCTATCCGGAATCTTGCTTATTGGAGGTTCAGCCTTCACATAGGTACGCATGCTCCTCAATTTCCAGTGAAAGGTTCGATGAAAGTCTTAACACGATTATATCCAGTGCACGGCGCAAGTTAACTGATATGTTACCGTATGTGCTTGTGATTCTACGCATCTTGCGCCTTCATATGTGGGCATCTACCAATCACCGAGAAGAGTACTGCTAGGCCTAAAATGCCCACGTGTACTCCAGTAATTTTGGCTTCGCAAAATTCCGAAGGCGGCATGGCCTGCACCAAACAAAACATACTGCACCTAGATGCCCACCGCTAACGCAATCAGAAGTTCATATATATATATATATATAGCTGGGCATGCACAGCCTCATTAACGCAGTCTCTTCCGCGCGGTATGCTCAGAGTACTTGGTACGAAGTATGGATGACTACTTCATATATACAGGTGTTGGAAGGCTACACACGGTCAATGAGGATGCAAGCCGCATATACACACCCCAAATCCTTCCAAGCCACCCGAGGCCTGGACCATATCACCCCACCATCTCTACAAATCGATGATGTCTTTAAGATGTTATAAATTGACTTTAGCTCTCAGTTAGTGCGACCAACGTCCAGTGGTTCTTTTGGCGCGGGTGCCGTCTCGACACCGGTGCTCATCCCATCCCTAACAATCCAATTTAATCTCAAGGCCCAGAAGACATTGGCCTCGCCATATCAGTCATCATAGAGACTCTCTTGGCTAATATTGATTCAAGGCATGGGAATTCCTAGTAGCCCATAAGTCAACACCAAAGTTCTTCTTACTAGTCCCTTACATCGTGTTACAAGTTCCTCTTCCACGATATATTTGTGATTCTATCCATGAAATGACTCTGTGTCTGCCTTTGGGGAGTATGACCCAGGATATATCAAACACTGAAGTGGCATTACCCAACATGAGAGAAAATACAGACTCTCTTGTTAACATTTCAATCACAGGTCATGAAAGTGGCCTGTGAAAAGAAGTGGAAATTTTGATGGATAGGAATCCATAGCGAGCGACTGACTAAATATATATATGCATCTATGAATACGATGTAAAAGTTCTGAATTCTTACCGAACTCTAAAGCTAATGTGTCACAACGTGGTATAGAAAGTAGTAACTTCATCCCTAGCATGTAATCCCATATGCAACTAGTCTATGTGTATTTACATACGTTCTGTGTTCATACATCATCAATAAATAAATGCTTGTTCTAGAGTTCTTCAAATACAATTCATCATGTACCGCTTTATGCAACACGATGGAACATAACATCTACACTTATCAGCCTGAAGGCGTTCGGCTCCGACTTTCTTATCAAAATACCCACAAATTGCATCATTACACGTAAAAGAAGATCAGACATGAAGAAGAAATATTACAAAAAACATGCAATAGGCAGTGTTTGCCAAAGGCTACCCACCTGAATACCTACTTATCTGCCTCTTAATGGCTCGTCTACGAGGGAGCAGACGGGATACCGTGTCCAAAGTTTGAACTTGCCCGAGTTTTACCTGTCACACCCCGCCAGGCCCGCTTTTCCCGTCCTCCGCTTCCCATCCCGGCCACCGGCTTGCTTTCTATCCGGCTGTGTTCTCCGATACCGAAGCGCCGGGCAATGTACAAACATGCGCCGCACATTGCACACACCCTTATATGACCTATTTTCGAACGAAATACTTATATATCGCTATCAGATTGTATTGTGATATCTGCCGTTTGCTGCGCTCGGTTGATCAATATGCTTGATTGGGTTCGTTACCTTTGGAACACCCCGGACCGCAGAGAGGTGATTGCTACCATATAATACGCGCAGGGTTTTGTAAAAGAGAAATACGTTTGTGGAAAAAGCAGCTCATGGGGTTCCCCCTATGAAACATTGTATACTTCTTAGGAGCGAATAGAGCCTAGCCAATCAGCCTAAATAATGATGTTACACAATCTGCCAAGCAAAACCTATAAGCTGCTCCTTGTTGTTTCCATTTCTTTTTACCCGTCGGTCGACTATCGCCATGTGAGTTTTGCCGAGATTTTGCTAAAGGTAATAGATTAGAACAAAAGTTCTGAGTCAATCTAAATGGCTCTAGGCAACAGATGGAAGAAACGCAGGTCCCTCTTTAGTTTCTTTAATTTAATTCTACCTGCTTTTTTAATCTCTTCATAATAACTTGCGGAGCTATACAACTGCATTTTAGGCCTGTAGAAGACGGCAAAAGCCTAGCTGCACTCAGGTACTTCCGTTCCAACCTATAGGGTCTTGGAGGTTATTTCCGATTCACATAGCCTAACAAGGCACCAGCAATCAGCAGTCTCTTCCTCCTGAGCAGATGTAATAGGATTTGCCGTCTAGGAGAATCTATGCGGTGTTAGAAATCAACTTAAAAGGGGACGTTGCTTCGTCTTGTCGCCGCGGAAATTGTTGCCATTAGGTTCTTTACCAACTTCACTTTTCTCAGCTCATATAGTCTCAAAATGGCGCTTTCTCGCAGTCTGCCGCTAGCCACAGCTATCCTGATACTTTCCCAGGTCGTTGCGGCTCAGCAACCTGGTACTAATACTCCTGAAGTTCATCCCAAGTTAACGACCTATAAGTGTACAAAATCCGGAGGATGTGTGGCTCAGGATACTTCCGTCGTCCTTGACTGGAACTACCGCTGGATGCATGACAAGAACTTCAACTCGTGCACTGTCAGCGGCGGAGTTAATACCACTCTTTGCCCCGATCAAGCGACCTGTGGTACCAATTGCTTTATTGAGGGCGTTGACTATGCCTCCTCGGGTGTCAAGACCTCGGGCAGTTCTCTCACAATGAACCAATATATGCCCAGTAGCTCTGGTGGATATAACAGCGTATCTCCTCGGCTTTATCTCCTGGGAGCCGATGGGAACTATGTGGCGATGCAGTTGAATGGCCAGGAGCTGAGCTTTGATGTCGACCTCTCATCCCTACCCTGTGGAGAGAATGGCGCGCTTTACCTCTCTGAAATGGCCTCAAATGGTGGCGCCAACCAGTATAACACAGCTGGAGCCAACTATGGAAGTGGTTATTGCGATGCTCAATGTCCCGTTCAGACCTGGAAGAATGGTACCCTCAACACTAACCATTCGGGCTACTGCTGCAACGAGATGGATATCCTTGAAGCCAACTCGAGGGCCAATGCTTTCACCCCTCACTCCTGCACAGCCACGGCCTGCGACTCTGGTGGTTGCGGTTTCAACCCCTATGCTAACGGGTTCCGTAGGTGAGTTTATTCTTTTCCTCTTTAACCATATCGGTGTTATTTTTATTAGAGTACGAGTCCAAGAAAGGCAATCTTGAGGATAACTGACATGATACACCCAGCTACTATGGTCCCGGATTGACCGTTGATACCTCCAAGGTCTTCACCATCATTACACAGTTCAACACGGACAATGGCTTGCCTTCCGGTAACCTTGTGAGTATTACACGCAAGTACAGGCAAAACGGCGTTGAAATCCCGAGCGCTCAGTCCGGCGGTGACACTATTTCGTCGTGCTCTTCAGGCTCGGCTTACGGTGGTCTCACAACCATGGGTAAGGCTTTGAGCCGCGGCATGGTATTGATATTCAGCATCTGGAACGACAACGGCCAATACATGAACTGGTTGGACAGCGGCAACAACGGCCCCTGCAGCAGCACTGAGGGCAACCCAGCCAACATTGTTGCCAACAACCCGACTACTCATGTCGTCTTCTCCAACATTCGATGGGGTGATATCGGCTCAACTACCGGCTCAACTGGCGGCTCACCACCTCCTAGCACGACGCTGAGGACCTCCACCACTTCAACAAAGACGACTAGCCCAGGTTGCACCCAAACCCACTGGGGCCAGTGCGGTGGTAACGGCTATACTGGCTGCACCATTTGCACCTCGGGCACTACCTGCCAGTATAACAATGACTGTCAGTAATTCCATAGCCATATGGCTACAAAAGATCTCATATAAGCGTTTAAAATTCTAACCATAGGAATATAGTTTACTCGCAATGCCTATAGAGCTCGACTTGATCTGTAGGTTTATAATAACACGTTCTAGCAGACGCACCTTCAGTTAACATCGTATGCTGCAATTGGACATCGACAAGGTCATAGAGTTTGGAATTTACAATAGGTGTTAGAGCTTAGAGCTTCATTCGTAGTTGGGTATGTAAAACTAGTTACAAGTGCAATATCACTTGAAGGCAATCCCTGTTTCAGTCAGTTTTTTTAGTACTAAACTTGGAAATCAATGTTGCAAAGGAGAACCTTGTGAGTCCCTGTGGAATACTGCGTCAAGACTTAGGTCTCTCTTGATCGAGGCGACCAGAAGACAGTGGTTTAATGTAATTTCTAGCCTCCTGTGATAGTGATTGCAGGTGAATTGTAAAATTGAGAATAAATTTATGAACACAGTAAAGTGATCCTCCTCATCATCATCCCAGCACACCTAATCCTTCTCCAGCTCTCCTGCTAGCAATAAGGTCCATACAGACAGGCTCTCTTTCCACCAGGTTTCGTAATATCTGTAAAAACAAAAGGGCCGGATAGGTTAGCCAGTGCGTCTTTAGCACGGCTGTTAGTTGCAAGGAGGTCGGGTCGATAATATTATGAAGATGTGAAATAGGGATTAAACAATGCTCTCAATTACATTTGTTTTAATGCCTGGCAACTTAATCCCAGTTATGCAAGGCAATTTTAGCCGTCGCAACTGCGATTATACCATCTGTAATCCCAAGGAAGCTGTGTTGATGTCCACAGAGGACTGCGAAGCCAGCAGGCATAGACATAGCCTATTCACCTTGTATGCCCGTAACTGCAGCTTCGTCAGCCTTACAGTGAACTTACCACATCCGCAAAGATTTGCAACTATCTGCCTTAATTTTTGGAAAGGCGTCTAAAAAGTACTTCAAAAGCCTTCCAGGGTCAACCGGTGATACCGCAAAGAACCTGTTGAGCGAACGCTGTGCTCATAGCCATGAAGGCGGATTAGAAGCATACCGTTGTGTCGCAGAGGGACGTGAGATCCCTTACGTGCCCCAAAGGGTACTGGGCAGGGTTTTGCCATCACGCTGATATCCATGACCGAAACACGTCGGTGGAGTGTTCATCGTGACTAGTTCAATTTCGAACCACGACATCTGGCACAATTAACGTGTGCACAAAAGAGAAAGCAAGAGCAAGTTAGTCGCTTTCCCATTCCGTACTATACTTTTTGAGCATATTTAACAAGTCATTTCGTCTGAACTGTATAGCTGTCGATATTGCCGAGCGGCCTTCATTGCTTTTCGAATCGGGATTGGCTCCAGCCTGCAGAAGTACCTTCACAACGGGTGCATGTCCGTACTCGACAGCCCAATTTAACGCTGTCCTGCCGCTACGGTCCTGTCGCTCGATTTCGACACCTCCAATTGAGATTAGGGCCTGGACAGTCTTCGCCGAGTCCTTCTGAATAGCCCACGCCAGAGGTGTCCACCCAGCTGTATCTTCAGCATCTGCACCCAGCCTTCCCTTATCAAGGAGACTGACTAGCGAATCATAGTGTCCGCCCCCGGATGCCCATGATATTGCGTTTCTCCCGGTTTCGTCGACGCTCAATACGTCCACCACCGTGCTCTTAAGGAGAACGGCAACCGTACTAGCACAACCGTTACCAGCCGCCCAGGAAAGGGGTGATTTCCCTGTTTTGTCTTTGAGATTGACATCGATGCCTGGCAGTTTGAGCAGAAGCCCTACGACGTCATCCATTCCATCCCCGGCAGCCCATGAAATAGCAGTGCGTCCGCCCTTATCCTGGTGGTTGATATTGACGGTCGGGTTTTTTCCCAGAGTTGAGATGATTGTCAGATTCCCTCCTCCAACGGCCCAGAAAAATGGAGTGGCCTTGGAATTGTCCATGTGATCAGCTTTGCAGTCCTTCCGATCCAGCAGCCCCTTTACGATGCTGTCATGTCCATTGACACATGCGAATGATAGTGCGCTCCTACCATTTCGTCCTCCTCCATTGATGTCAGTTCGTTCGTCTGCCAACAATGTGATAACACATTCCAAAGAGCCATGTTCAGAAGCAGTCGTAAGTGCGTTCTGTTGCTCAACTTCCCGCGAATTTGGATCAGCTCCTGCCGTAAGCAGAATAGCAACGATTTGGTCATGGCCAAGCCGAGACGCCCAGAATAGACTTCTGTTCTTGATTGTCTGGGATGTATTGCTGCTTCCAAGCAGATGCTTCAGGGTAGTTTGCAAGTTGAAGTAAGCTGCCAACACAACGGGGTGCTGCTCAATGAATCCGTCATCCAAGAAATCAACGAACTGTGTGCGGTAAAACTGTAACCAGTTGCGGCAACTCCCCTTCTCAGCATCTAAGAGCTCCCTGACCGCGTCTCTGAGCCTGTCCGATGCAAACTCTTCACAAAGAGCAAAATGCTCTGCCCAATGCAACGACGCATAACTATAGAAGCCGTATTTTATTACGAGCGAATCGCAAATCTTCGGATTGAGCACATCTGGGTCATGGAATAACATATCAGAGTCAAAATTATGCTCTTCATCCCAAGAATCATCACCCAAGTCACCGAGAGGCAACTCATCATGGAGGTTGGGAATGCTGTTTGTAGAAAATAAATCATTCCTAAAATCATCCAACAGTAGGTATCGAACGCAGGCGGAAGCCATTTGCAAGGCAGAGTTTTCTGCATTCACCGCATGTATGGCACAAAAGCTGCCTGATTTTTTGGCAGTCTCCAGGAGGAACTCCTTCAGCGACTGATGGACGAGAGATACTTGGGATCCGTGAACCCTTGCTAGTGGGCCTAGAATTCCTTGGACAGTGTGCGAGAATGCAGTCTGAGCATCCAGCTCGACGTCCTCGGTAGTGGCATGCGAAGTTTTGATTGTAAATGCGATGTTGAGTTCGCTCAGTTCCAGAGGCCTTGAGCTTGCCAATAAAAGCTTTATGAAATGCGAAGCTTGAACTTGATGGCCAGAAGGAATGTCAGATAAATATCGCCTATAAGTGTCCGCAAGTTCGTCGGGGATGCTGGCAATAATGTTACGGAAGTCTGATATTGAAGTGAGAAGACTTTCCTCAACTGACGCAAGAACAATATGAATCCAGAGAAATGTCTGACCGGCTTTGGTATGCATAGTTTCCAATAAATACTCCTTCACGTTGCTCGGATATTGCCGATTAAGAGAGATCTCCTCAACTCTCTGTTGGATGAATCTTTCAAGGTCTGCCGCATAGCCGGTCTGTCCGTTGTCGATAGATATATGTGACTGCAGAGCACGGTCCGAGCGGGCATAGGTCTGATGAAGGAATGGTCGGCTTGTTATGAGGAATTTGACTCGAGTATTGGTTCGCACTGACCCTGCAAGCATGTCGGATATTGCTCCAAGAAGCTTTTTGCAGGACTTCTTCTCACACTCGTCCAAAGCATCCAGGATGACGTAAAGAGTGCCAGCCTTTGGGTCCTTCACGATCCTGAGAAAAATATTCCAAAGAGAAGAAAAAGAGTGGACCATACTTTGTCCTTGCATTTCAAATACCCGTCGAACATGTGAAATCATCGAGCGGTGGCGATTAATAATTTGTAAAATGAGACCGATAAGTACCTCTCTTCCATCAGTCTGTTTGCTGTATTTATTGGTGCAGAAGTAAATGAGGACGTTTTGAGATTTCATATTCACGCAGTTTTCCTCGAAATACTGGCCAAGAGAGAACGACAGCGTTGTCTTGCCACAGCCTGGGTGCCCCGTCAGCCAAAGGAGAGCGTTGCCGCCCTCTTCAAGAAAAGAGACGAACAACTCGTGGCTGCGAATCCATTGGCACGTGCCCGGAAGTGGCTTCAGGGGCTTTGGCATTTCATCGTCCTGGTCCAGGCGACCGTTCTGATGGAGAAGTTTTACGCACGCTCTTTCGACTTCACTGAGGGCTCAAAAAGTAGTCAGGACCTCTCTATCATAATATCAATTACTGCGCGACTCACTTCTATTGGAAGAGTGAGTACTTGCGCGTCGGAGTGGTGGACTATGATCCGGCGACTGAGAAGCAATCCTCCGGATAGCATTAGCTATTTTCTTGTAGCTCTGCGTCTCACTAGCGAAGCGGCAAATACTTTTGTGATCTTCATACATAGGAATTAGCTCCTCGTGGGCAATGCCTAGCGTAGCGGAGGTGCGGTCAACAATCTATGTCACGTCGGGTTAACTCTGACGTGTTTTACCAATTCACTCTGTGCGTGGGTGGAGAAACGAATATCAGCCTACTCACCAGCGAGGATAGGGGACTTGTCGGGTTAAGCTCGTGGAAGGAAACCACAGTGAGGTTTTGCAAACGGCCTCGAGCTGCCATAATGAGGTCCTGAAGGTCGTTGGAGTGGGAGCTGAGATGCTCTAGTAGATCAGTTCTGACTGCTCTATGCCGTACCCCTGCTGTCGCTGTCGCCGTGAAAGTGTTAATAATTGTCCCCATGATGTTGGCGAAGCTTGCAATGTCACTCCCCCGGTGAGGAGTTCCAAGAAACACTACACCAAGGACGGATTTTAAGACTTGTCCATAGAGCTTGTCTTCTTGGTGCGCCAGAACCAGCGCCTGACTTGGATCAGCTCATTGCCTACAAAGTCACTGGGCTACAAACCTGCTTAAAGACGATCCCTCCAAGGCTGTGACATACAAAAATGATGGGACGCGAGCCCTGGCTTCGTATCAGACATGATTCGGATACACGGCGGTTAACTGTACCATATTCGAGCCTTCGCGGATGTCCCTTATGTCGATCAAAAGCCCGCGTGCAAAATCGTGCACCCGCGCAAACGATTCGGAGAAGATGTGAGAGGGGTAACCGTAAGTATAGACCCGACATCCTGGTAGAGAGCTTGGGAGGAAATCACGAAGCCACAGCATCCCATCCGGCTTGTGAGTCCAGGTCGAGTACGCATCTCCATTGAGACCATGGACTGCAATGATATCCACCGGGTATTCTTGCTGCTCCGACGGAATTGATTGATTTTCATCGGCAGGGAACAGCCGGTGCAGACCTTCCGAAAGTGGCTCTGCTGTTTGAGTGGTCAAATACTGGCTGTCAGAAACTCTGAGCGAGGCTGTCCGTTTTAACTTGGATTTGAAGCGTTTCAACATTGCGCAAGATCTGTACAAGCTTTCAAGGTGTCGTAAGAGTAAACTTGTCTCTCAGCAAGCTGTAAAACGCTAAAGATGTCATAGCAAAAACTTGAGAAGAATACGGAGTAACCTGCTCAACCCTAACGCTGGGCCATTTCCTCGCCTTGGACGAAGGCAAACGGGCCAGCCCGCAAGCCCCGCGGCCCGCAGTGCCTGCATGGGGTTTGCCTACGCTGCGCCACAAAATCACCCCCCTTAGCACGGAACTTTTTTGAGGGACCCGCTGGAACAAGTCGCTGGCCAAACCTAACAGTGCACTGAAGGCCTACCTTATACTCTATGCATCACTCAAGTTGATGACCTGCACAGATATTACGTCTCGTTTCACAACTTTTCAGCTCCCAATATAAAGCCGCTTACGCTTTCTCTTTGAAGATTGGGGGGGCATGTTTGGTCCTGTGGCTTATATGGCTGACATGCTCAAGTGTAATCTTCAGACTTCTTGCCCGACTCTGTTTGAATTGCTGCCAAACACTTGATTCCGCGAGATAATATCCCAGTGACCGACAGTGTCCTTGGGGATAAGAGCCTTGGGTCAACGTTGCGCTGTATTACACTCTTCTATGAGGTGTTGGTGGGTTGGTCGGTGGCCGACAGGTTGCACAGCAGCGGTGCAAAGGAGTGGGAGGGCATATTCGACTTTCTAATCAGGGAGTTGCACGAAAATATATGCATGACGAGAATGAATTTTTTTTTTTTTTGCCGAGCTGCTTGTAGTAGATGCTTTGTGCTGGTCAAAGAACTATTCGAGGCAGCAGAACGCGATCCAGACCCGAGAAAGGCAATCCTGGCGGATAACCATTCGAGGAAAAGATACCAGTACAACTCCATTTACACGCACCAGCCAATTGGCGAGGCCGCGTATGAATACCACGCAGGCGTAGTTAGATTCTATATCAACAATCTGGAATCGAGACTCATCTACAACATCTAAATCACTATGGACGAACCGTGTTCCACCAGGCCGCGCGGAGAGGCCGTACGGAAATTTTACAAATTCTCATTCAACGTTGACCAGAAGGGATCAATCATAAGAATAATTCAAACGGTACCCCTCTAAATAAACTCATTTTTAATAGCTCTTGGGGCGATGTTGGGATGACAGAGACAGTCGGATTGATCCTCTCCACGGGCAAAGCCGACGTCACCGGCTCAGAAGATGAACTCGGCTATTCGCCCTTGTGCACAGCTGTTTGAAGAGGCAATAGCCCTCTGTGTAGTGTAAGCATGCCGTCTACATCATTGTAATTCTGTCTTCCAAGTAGCTCAGATCGACGACAGAAGGCCCAACAGAAGAGCCAGAAATATTTTGATCGATAAAGGTTGCTAACCACTTCGGATTTTCGTCCGCTGTGACAGTATCAGTAGATATCCTAGGGCGAAATATCATTTAGGCAATCCTCACCTAGCCAATGTCCAGCTTTAGGTACGTAGACTGTCTTAACAGAAGTTGCCGTCGGCCCCCATAAGCCTTGGCTAATATCTTCGGATACCATGCTAGCCTCGCCCCAAAGAACAGTCAGTGGAAATCGAATTGGGTCGTCTCTTAGTGGCTTGAAATAGTCAATCTCACGCCAGATATTACCATTCAGGAACTCTGTCATGGATCGCAGATAGCCTGGTTTCGATAGCGCTGCTGCATAACGCTCTATATGCTCGAGAGATATTGTTGCACTGGCTGAATAGGAACTATGCCAGAAATACCAGTTAAGAAATTCCTTCTCACGTCCGCGAATAAGGAATTCAGCAGCTTCAGGAACTGTAAAGAGCGCTAGATGCCAATGGCCGTATAAATTCTTGGACGGGTCTGGATTCTGAATAACTTCATGTCCATATGCTGGCAGAGCGTACTCTCCAACACTTAAAGAAGTGACACGATCGGTGTACTTCCATGCGAGCACAGATCCCACCGAAGCACCTTTATCGTAGCCAAAAACAGCCACTTTTTCAATCTTTAAGAAATCGAGCAGTGCTATGATCGCTTCCGCAGCAGCTGCCGAAGAGTAGTTTCCCGATTCGCTGAGAGTGGACTGACCCATGCCCGGTAGGTCAGGGGCAATGACTGTATACTTGGAAGAGAGCAGAGGGCCAACTTTATGCCACATGAGCTGAAATATGTTAGCACAGGCTATAGTATTTCAAAATAACAAAGAAAATCATAATTGGCATACAGAATGTTGCGGGCATCCATGTAACAGAAGAACGGCTGGGCCAGTGCCGCCGTAGCGGGCAAAAAGGCTCGTATCTGCCGTCTTGACTCGAATTGAAGGCCAATCGTCGAAAGGCAGATTCACGTTTTGAGCAGACATTGTAATAAATTGAATTGTTTGATTTTAGGGATTGAAGCAAAGACTACAGACATTTTTCTTAAGAGCACTGGCATTTTATATGTGAGTTTTGTAAGAGTTAGCGTCAATCAGGCAACATGAGAACCTGCACTATTGGAACAAGTGTGCTTTATGGATGACATATTGGTGGGGTGGCAACTCTCTTAATAATTAAGTCTTGGATATCCCGTCACTGCTCGGTTCCGAAACCACCTTGCGCGGTCTCTTTGCCCTATTCTACGCTCCACCAATTTGCAAGAAAAATATCAACCATGGTCCGGAAAGATACCGGAACCGAGTCTACACGAAGACGGCAATTCTCCAGCTGCGACCTCTGTCGCCAATCGCGCATCGCATGCGATGCTTCCAAATTACAGCAGCGCCAACAGGCATCCCCCGGCAGTTCCATGTCTGGGTCGCCGTCATCGCAAATCCAATGCACAAACTGTTCGAAGCGAGCCGTTCCATGCACCTATGAGGTATGTTTAGTCCCTTGTCTCCAGTCAGCAGCGCACATTATCGCTCAGTGAGGCATTCGAAATCATCAATGCATCTACTCTAACAATTCCTATCAGTGGATCCGGAACCGCGGAAACAAGAATGTGGCTGCGACAAAGGATATCAATAAGCCCAAGACTCGCCGGTACTCTAGACGATTGCGAACCACCGCTGCGAGGACAACCAAAAGCCCTGAGCCTTCTGAGGCGGTCCAACATCATGAAGTAATCCCTATTAGTAGAACTGAAACACACGCCGAAACACCGTATGTACAAGCATCTCATACATGGCGGAGTAGCAAAATTTCTAAACTCGGCTCAATAGATTGGTGTCCAACTCTGATTTATCTCGACAAATCGAGGCCACTGAGCTACACACCCAGCTCTGGACTGTTTTCACCGAAATCTTTGAGCCCGTTCTAGCCCTTTGGACTGGCCCCGATTGTAGTCCTTACGCAGTTCCTGCACATGTAAGTCGGCTCCGCGTTCCAGGATCCTTACATATACTTATATTACATGCTAAATTCCGCATGTATTTGCGTAAACTAGATGTCTGGTCTGACAGTACTGCAATTGGTGGTATCCCTCGACTGGGCGAATTGCACTTGCAGTTCCAAGGCTACCGGGAGAGGCTCCAATGATGTTCCTACTAGCCATGCTTGCGCTCGGTGCGATCGTGCGGTTCGGCTGGCACTGATCTCATCAGTGCACGCGTTCTCCCTCCGGTGGCTGCCTTTGGTTACGGATAATAATGCAATCGACCATCAGCAGCTCATGTCGCTAGGTGATCGCCTCTGGCAGAATGCCAGGGCTAAAGCTATGGCCGTTTTTGACAAGCTCAGCTACCAGACAGTCTTGGCCTTGTATTTATTTGGCCTCACTCCAATCTACGAAGGGGCCTTCTCAGATGCAGACAATGCCCATGCCGCCGGCGAAGTAAGCATTGACATGGCGCTTCGCCAAATTCACAGATTAAGAGTAAAGCGACAGGATCTCAAGTTCTCTGGGACTGGTGTGTCTCTGTTGGTCGGGGGGAACCAGCAAGAAGTCGGCGGCAATCACAAATCCGTCAACGAAGATTTCATTCATGCTGAGAATATGATGTACTGGGCCGGTGTAGTGTTCGATACTTCGGCAGCAATGACGAGAGGAAGCCCCTCCATTCTATGCAGCGGCGTTTTCGGTTTTGAGGAAGAACCTGTATTCCGTCTCATGAAAGCTCGAGTCGAATTATTCCATGAGAGTACAGAGGAGTGGAGACGTAACGGATTTGTCCCAACAAGCCATGCTACTCTATATATCGTTCATCGAGCATCCACCTGGAAAGGATATGTTTGGAAAGTCATTGGAGCTCTCCGGGAGACGATTAACAATGGATATGAGGAACGGATAATTGCCAAGTTACGGACGCTACTTGGGGAAGCCTTAAATGTTTTTGACAGGACCTTTAAACCCCTTCTCATAGCCTGTGAAAGGCACATCTTATTTCTTGATAAGGAAGCTCGACTGTGCTATTGTAAGTGTGCCGAATCCAAATCTATATCCATAACGTCGTTACCACAACAGTCACGCTAACATTCTTGTAGACCTTCTTCAATTGCACTATTATATGGGGTTGCTCCTCCTTTGCAATCTAGTTTCATCGATAGATCGAGCGGATATCGTCCCCGACTTTGAAACTGTCCGCCGCGAATCTGTCCATGCCATCTTCAGCACCATCAGCTTCGGCCTCAGTTGCCAGGTCTCTTTCAACGGAGGGGAGACTCAGCAGCGCAACGGAAGCTTCTGCTCCTTGATTAGCTCAGACCCTTACCCACATCATATTCTCGCGTCACTACAACTAGCTGCCGATGTGCTGCTCATCTACCTAGAGCGAGGTGAGATTGCACATGACGCGTTCGAAAGCTGCTGCCGAATTGTATTTGATGCGCTTGATCAAATGCCTCAGTGTCTAGTGTCGGTACAGAAGGTAAAGAAGCTCCTATATGGCAAACTAGTTAAAGGCATTAGTCTTCGCCATGGGGGCTCGGGTACGCCAAGCAACCCACCTATAAATCTCCTCAGCTTACCGAAAGGACAAAAGGACCAACAAATCATCCATAACGGGTACTCCGTTGATGGGGACGTGTCTGACAACCATAACACTGGAGACTCGAATCAAGTAGCCTCTTTCTCAGCTGTGAATCCCTTAGATGTCGACGAGGCAGGCCTTAGTTCTTTAGATGAAACCCTATTCTCTAGACCTGCAATTGTGCTTACTACCACAACATCTTAGAATAGCACATAATGAGGATGGATAGAGCTTAACATCTAGGGTATATTAAATGATAAATAAATAAACTGCGGTAACTACTATTTATAGCATTATTGATCTGAAAGCCTCATCAAATGTGCGTAGACTGTTTAATCTCTTTCCCTTTTAACTCAAAGTGCACTGTATTCCCACTTGTAGCTCGCTGCCCTTTCGGATCCGAAGCTACAAATACCTCTGGCTCAAGCGCGCTATAACTCGCTAATAGCGTCTTGGCACAAAGGTAAATGCAAGCACGCTTGAAGTGCTTAGAAATGTAAGCAGCTTAATAATGTCAGTTTAACTCACAGCAACAAATTTCGGATCCGAAATAGTCAGATCAAATATGCTTGTCCCATTGCCCTATATCCAACTGAGCTATTATATGGTGTTAATCCACTAAGTTTCTGGTTCCGTATCCGAAGCGATTTTGATGGCATATATATTATAAATTGAAAGTAATGTCTTTCTTGTTATTGTGACTTTGACTTACTCAACTTCTGCTATCTAGTAAGGGAGTTGTATCAAGCTACGAAGTCGATTTGTTCATATCATCAAGTCACATATACTACGTCAAATATCGAATGTGCAAATCCTTCCACGATGGTGGCCGAAATACCAAAAGTTCAGATCGCAGCTCTCATCAAAGACCCTGGTCCCAATGCACGAATCGTCATTCGGGAGGATTATCCTGTTCCTCAGCCAGGAGAGCATGAAGTTTTGCTAAAAATGGAATGCTCAGGAATATGGTCAGTTGATGTCGTGGAATTGAAATAAAGTCATTCTCCATGAGCGAGATTTTTGTGTCTTTTCTTTTCTTTGGATCGAATTGTTACTTACAACTATCGCCTGGCGGAAAATAGCTATTCTGATATTTATGTATACACGGGACATGCCAGTTATCATAACGAAGTCCCTTGCCATGAAGGCGTAGGTCGGATCGTGCAGCTCGGCCCCAACGTTAAAGAGGATAAGATACACGTTGGACAGAGAGTCGGATTAGGGTGGATTTACAGCGTATGCGGCCACTGCTACAACTGTGAGGCAGGGCGGGATAATTGGTGCGTGAAACAGTTCAATACAGGCACTGATAAGCCCGGCACCATGCAGCAATACGTCGTTGCCAACGCAGATTATTTAATGCCAATCCCGGATGAGCTGTCGTCGTTCCATGCGGCTCCATTCCTCTGCGGCGGAATCACTATGGCCGGAGGCCTGTCACTATGCGATGACGCTCTTACGAATGGCGACACCTTGGTCATCTCTGGATCAGGAGGTGGATTGGGACATTTGGGCCTACAGCTTGCTGCTAAGACAAAAGTCCAGAAGAACTTGAATATAATCGCAATCGACACCGGCTCAGCTAAGAAACAGCTAAGCCTCGACCTGGGAGCAACCGCCTTCGTTGACTTTGAGAGTGAGGACGTCATCAAAAGAGTGATGGAGTTAACCAATGGGAAAGGTGCCGATGCGGCTATAGTTGTTCCAGCAGCAACTGAAGCTTTCGATCAAGCACTGGAGTACCTGAAGTTTACTGGGACAATGATCTGCACTGGCATCACTCGACGCGATTATCATCTTCCAATGTCCCCCACAGAGCTTGGGCATAAAGGTAAGTGAGGCTGGTAGCATTTATAAGTACAGCATGCGAGTGAAAGTGCTAATGTGAACAGGTTTGGTTATCAAAGGCTGTCATGTGGGGACCGAGAAACAAATGAATGAATTGCTTGCCTCCGCTGCGAGGAAGGAGGTGGTTCCAAAAGTTGAAGTCTTTGAGTTTTCAGAAACCGGACAGCTATTTGAGCGAATCAAGCACGGCGAAGTCGTCGGTCGCTTCGTTGTACGAGTGCCTGAGTGAAGGATGAGCTGGAAATAACGTCAATAGACATATCCGGCTCTGTTATCCTAAGTGCACCTAAAACCCAATATAAATAGTTTTCAATTGTCCAAATAAAGAAATTAAAAGCTGTTAGTTCTAGAACAAAATGCTGAAACTGCGATGCAGGAGGACACCCAACCACGATGAATAGCATGACAAGACCATTTCCCTTAAATGATACCTAGATAAAGTTGCATTCATGCATCTTGCACTTTGTCAGAACTTAATTACAAATACTCTGCCTGTGGACGAGTTTATATGCTAAATGGCAGCTATTATATTTGTAATGGACGTCATACTATAAGAATATAGCTATGTAAAAACGATCCGATCGCAAAAAAGCACAATTCTACCGTTTCTTGGTTTCACACAACTGGCGAGGCCGAGGAATGAATTCGTCTCACATAGCCAATTCATTGGTCCTGTCAAAATTGCCTATCGCAATCACGGTTCTACCTCGAGTTTCTCGGCTTGAATCGTGCTTATATGCCTGTTCATGACGGTCAGTTTTCATCAAAGGCGTAATAATTTAGTGAAAAGAGGTCCTTGCCTTTTGAGCGTCTTCAAATGAGAAAACAGAATCAATAAAGACGCGCAATTTACCTAATTCGGCCAGTTTAGCCAGATGTTCTGCGTTTCGCCCACTTAGAGGGGCACTGAATGTGATGAACTTTCTCGGCACACCACCGAGGAAAGAAGGCTGCAATATGTTTTTAAGCGCCCGCAATAGCACAGTCAACTGCCCCGTCTCCCCATCGCCATCTCCAACATTGACGAAAGCGCCGCTACGTTTGAGGTATTTTGGTGATTCTTTAAATAGATCTTGTGATCCTACTACGTCCAGGATAGAGTCAAACGGATGGGCACCAAAGGCGTTTGTTACAGCATGAGGTACAGATGTGACTTGGCGATAATTTATAACCTTCTCTCCTGAATTAGTGCACGAACGTTTTATCAGGGTAACAATACTACTGGGATTAAAGTATTTACCTCATCCACGCCCAGGCTCTTCACAATGTCTGCTTTCGTTCCTGAGCATATCACGACAACGTACGCGCCTAGGTCTTTGGCAATTTGCACCGCTGCCACCATTGACCAGAATGCGATCGCCTTGCTTGACATGAGCACGTCGAATCATTTCCATGGCGACTTGCCCAAGTACGCTTAAACAAGATGCTTCAGCAAAACTGACATCGGAGGGTTTGATGGCAATACAGCCTGCATTGATGAGAATATACTCCGCTAGAGAACTGTGGCCCGAAACAATACTGCCATATTTGGAAACTGTCCCAAAGACTGCAGTTCCTAGAGCAAACTTCCCGGGCACGTCAGCGCCAACTGCCACAACACGTCCTGAAAAGTCAACTTCTGGAATCGCATTTCTTCTTAGTGCGGATGGCACGCCTTTCATGAGATTCTTGCCGGGAGAGGACAAAGCTACATGAGATACCCGTACAAGCACCTCGGTTCCCTCTGGCCCGGGAGGCGTGGGAAAAGACGAGTTCAAGGATAATATCTGCTCTGGGATGCCTGCGGTACTAAATGTCCACGCGCGCATGGTGGCAGGATAATTCTTAGTCTTCATGGTGCTTCACAGAGGGGTTCTCATAATTAACAACAATTTTATTCATCAGATTGAGACTCCCGTTTTACAGAGGGAGCTTGTTGGAATTTATAACATTTTGTTCAGCTACTCTAGTATAGACACTAGTGTTGGATTGTCAGCCCAGGTCATCAGAATTAATTAAAGATGCAATCTATACTCTATACTATCTAGGGGCGGCATCGGCATATCAATATGTAAGCAGATAGAATAATTCTTTTAGAATTTGCACTGTCGTCACTCCCACCCTCTACAATCTTCCAACCACTTGTGCACCCCGCAATGTAGCTGGAGCTACCGACCAAGGTGATATCTGTTCTCTAGTCAAGCGAGCTTATCGGGGTCATATGAAGTAGAAAACGACGAAAAATGTTATCTTGGAAATCTTCCCATTCATTCATTTTAACAACAGCAATCTATGGGCCGTAGATGCTATATTTGCTATGACCACCTTTTGGGAACATGCAGCAGCGGGTAAATCCATCACTGAAGCTGCTGAAATTGAAGAGAAGCAAGGTTTGGCCCTTGCTAGAATTACAGCAAAAACAGCCACTTTGGAGCATTACATCTAGAGCTCTTTGCTCGCAATGAGTTGCCTGAGTGGAGGGGCAGTTACCGTACCTCACTGCGACTCCAAAGTCAGGGTAGACTCATCCATCAGGCGAGATCTTCCAGCTTTGGCTGCCAAGAAAACGTATCTTTGGTTTGGGTTCTATCCTCGAAATCTGGCATTTCTTCCTATTATGAGACCGTTTTACTCATTCAAGCCACAACCACAAAACGACACCTCCGCCTGGCTAGTGCGAACGAAACTACGAAACCATCTGCATTACTCCCTATCACTGGTGATATAAAGAAAACAGCCGGTCTTTGGGCTCCTCGTATTTTAGAAATCTTCAGAAAACGCTTGGTAGATATGCCGGTGTCATTACCGAGGTTCTCTCATTTGATGGGATACTCAAAGCATGGAGTCATGGTACCGGAAACCCAGCAGTGGTGGTGGAATGTACGGACAGTTCTTTTAACGTCCTTTGGGGTGCTAATGCCGAGGAATCTAAGCTACAGCTCAAGTTTCACGAGCTAGTGCCCGATATGATCGGTACGTTCAATGATAAGGGTGGAAACGGCGTATACGTGAGCAGTGAGGAGCTCGGAATAACGGCTGAGGACATTGGAGATTTAACTCTATTGTTCGAGACGCTTAAAGGTAATTGGGATTAATCTGACCATATCCCAATAAACGAAGAATTTGTTGTGAATCTGCGTTGAAATAAGATTAGTGGTAGTGTTCGATTTTCAAGCAGCAAGAGTGTCGTTACAATTAGCTGTAATGCATGTGCAGACAGGGTTCAGTCAGCTATCCGCCAAGGTATCTAGCATTCCACGATGAAACTGAGAGCCTATCCAAAGGACGAACTTCTATCTACACTCGAGGCTCTTGGGGCTAGCAAGGAAGTCGGACGAATGACTAGCTAGCTTGACCAGCCCCCCTGGAAACTAAAGTCGTTTATATACCATGAGCAACTTAATCCGAAGTATCCAATCAAATTGCGGCCCAGAAAGGGACCATATGTAGGGGCCGTTTTCCTATACAGGATAATGGACAACTCCCGTTTTGGCGGTACGGTCTGGGTCATTGGCTATCTCACACACTATAGAGGCCATAGCGTACCCAGGGTCAAGAGACGTCGATACTCTAGCTGGGGTTGTTGCTCTGTAAAGGGGGGATAGCTAGGTAAGCACACTGTACTAGTAATTTGCTTGTAGCTGACAGGACTAGTAGCAACTTTTTCCGAGCTGTGGAGAACTTGCCATATTAGGTAAACTTGTTATTAGGACTCTGTATCAAATTGGCTTCCCTGCGTCTCCGGCAATCGAGTGTAGATTTATAATACTACAATTAGTGAACTGTGGAATACATGGCTTAAATTTTGAATTCTGGGTTCCATTCTTATAAGTAGCTGTCTTTGAGGTTAGATCTTCTGTATCTATAAGCTGGATCACCAAAAATCTTTTCTCTGCTGTGCAAAGTTTCTCATGAAAGTCGTATTTGACAGCTTAGCCTAATAAATTATTTTCTGTGGGATCTATAAATCATGGCATGGAACGAATCTTCTATTCCTGATCTGGCTGGCAAAGTCATATTGGTGACAGGAGGAAAGTGAGTCAGTTGCGTACCTCTAAATTGCACAGTACCAAATTAACAAAAATGGACCAGTTCTGGAATCGGACTTGAAACAGTTAAACAACTAGCACTACATGGTGCCAAGGTATACGTAGGAGCAAGATCTGAATCTCGAGCCAAACAGGCGATTGATGGCATTCTTTCTGAGCACCGATCTATCTCCAAAGAGCGCCTAGTCTGGCTACCATTAGACTTGTCCAGTCTATCTAAAGTCATTGAAGCGTCAAAGCTATTCTCATCTACAGAAAGTAGACTTGATGTTTTAAGTGAGGGTAGATTTTCTGTGTTATTATTGATTGCACGCTAATATGTGACTTATAGTTAACAACGCTGGAATTGCGGCAGAGGATTTCGCAACCACTCAGGAAGGATTTGAACAGACAATCGCCGTAAAGTGAGTGAAACGGATTGCTCACCGCATTTATTTCCACTTCCGCCTCTTTTGATACACCACTAATATATATGTCTAGCCATCTTGGCCATTTTGCGCTAACAACTAAACTTTTGCCTTTGCTCAAATCCACAGCTGCTGAGCCAAACTCTGATGTCCGTGTGGTGACGGTACGTAATTCTTGTCCTTAAAATTTTTGAAGATAATTTGGCTAAGTAGTGTCTATAGGTAAGCTCTATGGCCGAGAAGTTTGCGCCTGATAGTAACACCTTTACGACTCTTAAAGACCTTAGTGATCCTGGAGCAACAAGCCCCAGCGATTATACTTCTCGCAAGGCAGTGTTCAAACGTTACGGCGCCAGCAAATTGGCCAACATTCTATTTACAAGAGAGCTACAAAACCGGTTAACTCAAGAGGGTGTTAATATCATTGCTCTAACACTTGATCCCGGTCCTGTTGCAACTGATAGTGGTATGGGGATCTTCCCTAGCTTATTAAAGCCAGTTTTAAAAATGGTTATGAAGAGTCCTGCGAAGGGCGCCTTAACGCAGCTTTATTGCGCAACAGCAACAGAAGTTGTCAAGGAACCTGAACGATTTAAGGGTCAATTCTTGAATGGGCCAGGGAAGATAGATCCCGCGTCAGAGAAATCGCGCAGCAAAGAGTTGGCTCGATCACTTTGGCAAATAACAGAAAAGGCATTGGAGGGTGCAGGAATATAATCAACCTATCAAATTTACTATTGTATTAGTATATTCTATTATATTATATCTACTACAGCATACTTAATTTAACCTAATATATATCTAAAATACACCATTTCCCAATCTCAGGTTCTCAGTCTCTCAGCCCAGCGCAATACAATGAATGCATTATTCTAAGATTGCGGGAAAATGTCAGAGGTCAGCTTCTCATACCATCTTTGAGCGGCGATGCATTCTATTAACAATTGGGCAAGGCGCTTCACATCTGTCAGGAAATGCACTGACCTTGGCTTCTCAAGAGGTGGCCCATACCAACCTAACTACTTTCTAATAGTGTCCATTGCCTCTTCGAGATAACTAGACAAAATTAGAAGACAAGCGAATGATATCGCCCAGCCAGGTTCAGCCCGTGGCTGTATAGAAATTGGTTGATGGACCTTTGTGTGCAATCTCAAAGTGACTTTCCGGTGGATAGAAAGAGATGAGGACGATAACCACAAGCACTATTGTGTGCTACAGTACTCCCACACAGGGATGCCTTTCAGCGAACGGCCACAGACTAGATTCATTTGAAGGCCAAGACGTGAGACAATATTGAGAGGTCAATTCTCTTTCCCTTAGGCATGAAGACAACCTGAATAGCTTTCTTAGACAGATTATAATACGTGAATCAGTGATGCCTTGAATTAACAATGCTATTGGAAGACATATGGGCTTTTGCCCAGTTTTCGAGAGTTTTATGATCCAGAATCACAAGCCAGCACAGAAGACGAAGAACTTGAAAGTATCACGTTATTTCAGATGATAGGCCCGCCAAGGTAGTATATGTACTGTAGGAAAATGTGCTCAATAAAGGTAGAGAGTTGGAACATCTAACTTGAGGCGCTACACGTTCCCAAGAAGTAATGTAGGAATTCGATAAGCATTACTCTATATACAAGCTATGCTATCAATAAATCTTACAACATTTCTTATCTACATTTTCTCAATGTAGGCAGTTATTTGATGTCTTCAATGCCGGCAGCGAGGCTGTCCTCTAGAGATGTCCAGCCTTTCTGACCGTAGAAGTCCTGTAGCAATTTCTCAGCTCTATCTCTAGGGGTGACCTCGGTGTAATCGCGGCCCTCATTTTCGGGGTTGTTAGGGAACTGTTGGTCAGGGCGTAATTTGCGCAAGATTGTGAGTACGTCAGTCCAATTGTATTCCCTTGCGAAGGCAAATATGCGTTCTCCTTTGACATTGGGATCAAGCAAGGCGGCTACATGCAGACGAGCGTTATCCCTCACATCGACAAAATATTCTAGACGTCGTATTAGCATTCAGTCGTTAAATTATTGTAGTTCTTCCTTTAGCTCATTGGGTCACTCACGAGGCGGGAATATATTCAGGACTGAGAAGTCACCCTTGAAAAACCTACGGACAAAACCCATTGTGGAACCGTGCATATGTTCTGGTACCAGAACTTGGCCGAACTTCACGTATTATCAGTTAACCCACTAGAATCAAAGAGGCAGGCAGGGGAAAATAGGAATGTGCCTACATTGCAGTTTGGTAAGATCGCGTTCAGAACAAAATTAGGTTTGTTCTCTTCAACCCACTTCCATGCAGCCCGTTCTCCTTCAGTTTTCGAAGCCGAGTACACGACGTAGCCTACAGCAGATTCCGGTGCCGCACCGCTCCATGCGAGCTTGACAACGTCGTCGTTCCAAGTGTCTAGGATATCGTTAGGCATGCCCGACTAATAATAACTCTGTTACTTACTCTCATCGACCACGACTCCCTTTTTATTCGTCTCAGGGATGATTACCGCAACGGAAGACGATGTAAGTACAAAGCGTTTTACTGAACTTTGAGATGAAGCTGCTTTTAGGGCATTGATCGTGCCGTTTGTTACAGCCGAAATGACTCTCTCAGGTTCATTGGCAAAGGTACCATCAGAAGCCTGCACATACAAAACTCAGCAAATGTATCGCCTGGGTTGGTTTGCCCGTATGCTATGACTTACCACATGAATTACTCCGCTAGTTCCTTCTGCAGCAGCTGCGAAAGCTTCCTCTCCTTCCATCGCTGGTACCACAATGCTTTCGAACCTACCCTGCCCATATTTACCCTCGAAATAGCGATCCAACCACGGCTTTTTGTCCCTGACAGTGCCGCGAACATTGAATCCTAACTCTAGTAGTACATCGACAATATGTGACCCTATATATCCATTGGCCCCGGTGACCAGCACCAAGCTGCCGGGCGAGATAGCGTACTCAGAGGGCGCCATAACGTAGTGAGTTGTGGCCAGATTTCCTGGTAGTAATAGTTGTGTTGTTTATTTTGGTTTGCCCTTCAAGGTCTCTCTTAGGATAATCACATAAAAATAAAACTTGGTAGCTGCTATTGTTCGTAACCATGCGATGAATGAATTATAAAAATAGCGTTCGAGGTATCTTGATATATATATCTAAGGGCTTCCACCCGGGCCTGATATCACGGCCCACATACTTGCTCGCCTGCAAGTATCTCTTAAAGACGGGAGCTGACAAATGGTCCATGGTTAAGTCCGGCGGCTTTCAGTAATCCCAACTTCGGAATCTTTACATCATCCTTGATGCAGTTATAACTCTCAAATTCACAAAAATTTCTACATAGATTTAAGCTTACTTTGCATAAACAAGAAATTAATACAGTGATTCATATCACTATCCATTAACAGAACGAATCCCTCTGTGCTAATTTCGCGGGAATTCGGAGTATGTACGTAACGTTCCCGATCCATCTATTTGGAATTTATTACAACGAACTACCGTGATTGGATAATCTAGCATATCACCATGATTCAATCAAGCCATGCCTCATACCATACCGTTCAGTATACAGTACCAGGGGCGGCTTAAAAACGACCCGGTTTATATGCTATGCCCCACATAGCACGGGTACGCCGGTAGGAGAATCGCGCTTGAAATAGACAAGAATACACGTAATTCATAAGCTGCTATATTAGTTAAAGGCGTTGCATTTGTAATAAACCCTTCACTTTAATCCAACAAGTGTACTTTGTAGCATGTGAAATAGCTTGGTTTTTCTATTCGTTCAAATCCACATAGTCTGGCTTCTTCTTGTTCCATAAACAATCACTACCAGCTAGAAGTAGTACTATATGTTTTTGAAGCTGTATCCCTAATTGCATAATTATTGAAAAAGAGGATGGGATATGGAAAACAGATCACTGGGATTTATGCTGGCAGGATCAAATAGAGCTTTAATTCCTTCTATACAAGGAGCCTATCTCTTGGAAAATCAGAAATTAGCAAGCTTAGTTTTTACTCCCTAAAGTGATTGATGAAGCTGTCTTTACTAATTCCTTGCACTACAGCCACTATGAATACTCTAACCCGAGTTCTACGCATCAAATGTAAGCCCAGCTAGAGTAAACACTATTGAGGTTTGTGTAATCAAAACGATAGGGCATTCTTGCTGCTTCTAAGGTAAGTAATTCTTAAACATTTCAAATAGGTTGAGTTAGTTAATTAACTTGGCGGGTGCGGTGGATTGCGGACAGACGCGGACAGATGCGGGTTCCTGTCCGCAGCAGGAGGCAAGCTGCAGAATGGTCTCAGATCGAGGCCCATGCCCCCACTGCTAACTAATCAAGCCTCGGTAGAAGAAAGAACGCATGCGATATTTTACGCGGCAGTCGTGTTTCGTGGTCCACAAAGCCCAAAGTGGCGAGATTGTGTACGGAGGTTATTATTACTACGCTATTAAAGATGCTGGATTTGGTAAAGCCAAGGGTAACCTTGTTTATAAAGCAACTCAATCCCCATTATCGCTTTCAGTGGTTTTCCCCAAGTCCGAAATCATATGGCCTGCTACTTTTCACAACTGTCCTATCAATGTCTTACTAACCGTGAATACAAGGTATTGATGCACCAAAAATGCTTAGAAAAAGGCCTAGCAGATGATCTTATTGACATGCATTCGTAGCCATTTCATGGCTCTCGAGGTCTGTAACTTTGAAGAATAGCATAGCGAGTACATCACCTTTATCGAGAGGGGAGAAGGCTTACTTGCATCAGTAATGATCTAAATGCCGAATTGTACGATGTCCCCCTCTTTCTTATTAATTGAAACCGTTTCTTGCATATCAATATGTGTCCACTTTGTCCCTTAGCAGTCCATTGGTTATAGTTGCCGTTTTATGTTTGACCTCGGCGAGGGCGAATGCTACTGGACCTCCAGCTTGGTGATCTCCAACTTTCCGAATTGCGGCTTCTCTCTTCCAAAAACGACGCCCCGAAGAGCGAGTAACGCGTAGCGAATATGTTTTATAGTGGATCAATCACATTGGATTGCTTAGGCTATTGAAGTCATGAAGAGCCTCTTTGGCCTCTAGAATATCCAGGTATATTTCTTATCGGTGAAGGGTTAGCAGTCTCAGTATCACAAAAAGCTCCATAGGACTTACCGGCCACTTTTAACCGCGACCTAAAATATTGTAGTAGCCACTTAAACGCATCGATCTTCTCTTGAACTTCCTTCTCCGGATTGCCTTGACCTATTTCCAAAGCCGTCAGCGCGGCCTGGTATAAAGTTTGCATAAAAAATATAGGAAGACCCTCTTGCAGAGGCCCTCCGCTCTCCAAGTCCATTCGAAGAGCTGATGCCAAACGTTCCAAGACTTCCAGTGCCTTCTTTGTCTCAGGAAACATGTGGTTATATGCATCTCTTGTAGAACTAATGCGAACTCGTTGCCACCGCTGCTCTTGAAGTAGAAATATTCCACTACAGGAGTTAACACTTGAAGCACAAAACTCCAAAAGCTTTTTCTTACCAGTAGGAAAACATAGTTTGACAGCAGAACGATAATCTACGAGCTGTATGCTCCTCTTCAGCCGCGTTCACCTGCGCCTCGAGCGTACGGCGCAGTTGTTCTGTATCATCTGTAAGACAAGCTGAACTGTTCACCTTAGGTAATTCGATAGAAGATGTAAGCCTAAGTGCTTGACTTATTAAATATGTGGCTTGAGCTAGCCGAGCAAAGCTGCCTGTCTTGAGATGAAATGCAGCAGATATAGGAATAGCATCTTGAGGTGTTGTCTCCTGGAGGATACAAAAGAACATTAGTCAATGCTTTCTCCATTTAGTAGCGGCTAGGGAATTTATACACTCTCCAAGAAGGCTTGATCATCCACGGGAAGATAATAGTCGATCTCAGGATCGCTGGTGGCCAAGCGTCTAGAGGGATTTCCAAAGTTCAAAAAACTGCATCTTGACATCAGCAAAGCTTATGAACCAGGACAGATGGTTCCGAATTTGAAGTGGTGCGATGCAGCACCACAGCCAACTTACCGATCTAATGCCAACACCCCCCACCAACTCCTTCTCTTCTCCTCTACTTCCATCCAGGATCTGTTAAAATCGCTATTATCCGTCATCATCCGATCCAAGCCCAAGGCGACGCCATATCTAGCGCAGGCGCCGACAGTCAAATACGCAGCAGGATAAATCGCGTGTCCTATTTCGTATAACGCGATAAAAATCATTGCTTGGAGAACACGCAGAGATATCAGACCTGATGCTTCTATCTCGGAGTGGTACCTTTTTGCTGTTCTGTAGAGTGCCGTCTTTTGGCTGCCATCATGGCGAACTGATGTCGTGGAATATAGCTTCATGCACAGGGCCAACAGAGTACCCTCAGCTCTACGGGGAGACAGCGGATTAAGAGCAGCACTGAAGAAGTGTTTCCGACAAACTATTGGCAGCCATGAACCATCGTGAGAAAACAACACTGAGGCGATATCGCGAACTTGCTGGGAGTCTCCGACATAGGCCGCAACGTCTCTAGGAACCGGGACATCGAGACAGGGGATTTCCAACTTAATACCGCGAAATATTCCAGGAGCCAAGAACTGAACAGCTGCGGCTCTATCAAAGCTAGAGTCTGAATACGACGTTTGATCGGGCTGATTGAAGTAACGGTAGCCAGATGGAGAAGAGTCGTCCTGCATAGACTCCTCGTCCCAGGCTATCTCAGGTGTATAAGAGCGCTTTGCTGGGGGCTTTGGGTAACCACAGCGAACGTCCTTACGGATGCATAGTTGACAAGCTGGCAGGGCCCTATCGCAGCGCCTCTTGCCACGGCGACAGGCATGACAAGCGCTCCGTGAGTGAGTCGCCGCGATTTGTGGCGATGTCATTGTTAAGGCGTGATGATGAGTTGGTGATGGTGCGCTCCCTAGACGATTATTCACTAACTACAGGCGGAGGGCACTGTGGCAAGCCATATTAGCGGCTTAGGCACTCTAACGGCAACGCTGACAAATGTGAGAAACTCTCAAAAGGTAGTTGCATTTTTGATTAGTATTCTGAACAGCCGATTACTCAACATCCCGCGGATGTCTACAGACTGCCTCAGATCGGTAGTTGGAACAGATGGAGACTGAGCTGCTGTGTTCAAACCCCTACCTTGTAATGTAAGACAAGCTAGTTCTTCCCTCATTAGGATAATCACTCTGAATACTTGCTGTATTTCACTCTGGGCTGCGTTGTCACAGCCCATACGACCAGTCTCTCGATATCTTATATATTTATACATACTTTTCTGTATTTGTTAGCTGTTAAAAGGAGTAGGCAGCCTCGCATTTAATAGTTCGAACATGCGGGCTCGTCTATGATAGATCATGAGATGACTATTCTGCTGGAGGAGGCTAAGCCCTAGTTTACCAATTATCAAACCTCATATTCTTTCCGTCGATTTCTTCATTTGTCGCCATAGCGTTGATAATCTCATCTGTGATGGGCAGTTGGTTTCCGAACTTGGAAAGAAGGAACTTCATAATAGTCTCTCCACATCCTCTGTTTCTTGCCACAACATTGAGGATCTCTTCTGTGATAGTAGCAGCGTAGAACCCCGGCATGTCAAGGAGTACGGCCATTATACTGCTACCACATTTTACATTCCCCACTGCAACCTTGATGATATCCTCTGTGATAGCGATCTGGTGCCATCCCTGATTAAGAAGCAATGCTATTACACTGCTTCCAGTTGTTTCATTTCCTGCCGCAGTCTTAAGTATATCCTCGGTAATAGTGATCTGGTATCCTCGCTGGTTAAGAAGCAACGCTATGATACCCTCGCCATTTCTTTCATTTCCTGCAGCAATCTTAATGATGTCCTCTGTAATAGCGATTTGGTTTCCTTGCAGGCTACAAAGGAATTCCATTACACCTGTGCCATCTCTTTTGTTTCCTGCCGCAACTTTAATTATATCCTCGGTAATAGTGATCTGGTCCCCTAGCACGTAAAGGAGCGACACTATATTCCTACCAGATCCTTCATTTCCTGCAGCAACCTTGATGATATCCTCCGTAATAGCGATTTGGTCTCCACGTTGGTCAAGAAGGAATGCAATTATATCCTCACCAGTTCTTTCGTTTCCTGCAGCAGCTTTAATTATATCCTCGGTAATAGTGATCTGGTCGCCACACGTGTCAAGGAGCAATTCCATAATATACTTGCCAGATCCCTTGTTTCCTGCTGCAGTTTTGAGTATTTCCTCCGTGATGGTAACCCCGTCTCCACGTCGGTTAAGAAGCAATTTCATAATATACTCGCCCTCATATAAGTTTCCTGCTGCAGATTGAATCACTTTCTCTGTAATAGCAATCTGCTCTCCTCGCTGGTCAAGAAGTATTGTCATCACTTCTTCGTCAGAATTTGCAGCAATAATAGACATAAACTCCTCTGAGATATTAACCCGGTCTCCGCTTTGATCAAGAAGAAGTCTCATTACCCTTCCATCAAACCGTTCTGCAATAATCTTGACAACTTTATCTGTGATCTGAGCGTCTTGGCCTCGCTGCTTTAGCAACAGCTGAATCATTTCTTCACCACCACCATATTCCTTTTGCATCGCTGCAACAAGTACCATCTCGGTAATCTTTATATCTTCTCTTGAATTCAGCAGAAACTTCATGATTTTAACATCGAATCTGGCGGCTATTTCTGCCACAGCCTCTTCTGAAATATCAACGTCGCGTTTGTGCAAGATCAACTCAATGATATTTCTGCCGCTCTTATCGTTCTCTGCCGCCACTTGTACTAACTCTGCCGTAACCGTCAGGCCAGCCGAATATTCAAGCAACAAGTCCACCACGAACCTGCCGTGCTCCCTATTGGCTGCCGCTGCTTTTAGTAATTCTGGAGTGATGGCGATACCAGCATCTTTCTCCAACAATTGGCGAACTATTCCATGGTCGAAGTGCCTTACGGTTGCACAGACAGCTCCTCCAGTAAAACGTACATCGCGTTTTCCAAGCAGTGTCTTCAAAAGATCATATCCTACCATGCCGCGACTGGCTGCTTTCTCAATGTCCCCCTCATCAACTACATCACCTCTCGACCGAAACTCAGCCAACCACGGAATATCGGCTTCCATTGCAATATCCCATGCATCTTTAGCCATGTCGATGTTCACTATTCCAGCTGCTTCTCCCCATGCCAAGAGCGCTAGGGAACCTGGCTCAGTCAACTGGCTGATCATGCTGGTGAAATTGCTAACATCGTCTTTGATCCCAATATGGCGGTGCCAATTGCGTGCGGCGTACCGGAAGAAGGGATAGAAGCGATTTCTTTCGTCCAGAAGAGCGTGTTCCCGACAAGGGCCTGTTCTAACAAAGTCCGCAAAACATAAGTATGTCATACAGATCTTGGCTAAATATATGCTGGGTCGCAGTCCTCTGCAAAACTCGGCCTCGGCTAGATATTCACTCTTGAGAAGGAAGTCTTTGGCCGATTGGTGTATTAGATATACTTTTTCATTAGTAATTTCCAAGATTACGCCAGCAGCACTGGTGATTGCATTTTCCGTGAGGGGTATCTTGTATTTTCTAATGGATTCGTAGCTCGTAGAATTCTCTTGGATTGCAAGGGCTACTTCGAGCTCATTCAAGGTCAAAGCTCGTCGGCCAAATACAGCCCAGATCAAGAGCTTTTGAGCTGCTATGTCGTTGCTCTGCATAATCTGTCTTATAATGCTTTCATAGAGGTCCATTAGATCTGACGGGCTCTCTCCGATAATTTGTTCCATGTCTGCCTGCGACAACAAGGTTGTCGCTGCTTTCAGCCTTTTTAGGATTATTGATATCCATAGGTATGTCTGCTCTACACGACTGCTCAGTAATTCGACTGCCCTGTTCTCGAGTTCTGGTGCAAATTCAAGGGCCTGGATCTTGCTCTGAATAAAGATTTTGAGATCATCGGAGCTAGCTTTCAGGTGGATAGATGGGAACTGTTTCAGACTCCGACCTAACTCCACTGTCGGTCGGCTCGTCAGGAAGGCTTTGAGAAGCGGGTAAGTCCCTTTGCTTCTCATAAGCGGCGGCTGCATGAGTGCCTTGAAAAACTCGAGAAGCCTCTGTCTTGACTCATGATCTTGACATTCATCTAGGGCGTCAATCACGCAGTATATTTCGCCAAAGATAGAGGATTGGAGCAGCTCTTTCAGGATGATCCACATTGATTCGTCGGTCATACTGGAAGCCTCAATATCAAACTTATCGGAAATAGTCTGGAACGCATCAGACACCGAAAGGAGCTGCTTAATGAGTGCCCTTAAAAGAGCGCCCACAGTTTTGTAACTGTCATCCTGGTCGTAGAAAAAAAAGTAGATAACAGTTGTGCGATGTCTGGAATTGGCAGACGAGTTTTCTAAATAGTCTAGGAGGAACTTTGCTAGAATGGTTTTCCCTTGACCCGGTGAGCCTTTCACCCAAATAACTGATGACTTGTCTGCCATCAGCCATGATCGAATTAGTTCATGTTTCAGGAACCAGCCCAGCGTCCCGGGTGTTGGCTTATCAACCTTGTGGTTTCTGAACGCAGCATAATCGGGAGCCTTGATGGCCGCGATGTATTGAGCTTGCAATTGTGACAACTCTATGTATTTAAAATTTAATACATACCATATTATCACTAATTTCATGCAATGTACCTTACCTTTGCTGAGGCTCGCAAAGCGGTCTCGGATGACTCCCTGTGCATTTTCAACCAATTCCCTGATTCTCGATTCTATTATGAGGTAGTCGGAATCGGATATATCACTAAACTTGACAATTTCCGAATGGTCTGCATCTATCGATAGCTGGTCATAGGCTTTCTCATTTGGGCCGGCATCAACAGCTGATGTGTGAGGAACCATCATGACTTTGGGCCCAGTCCTTTCCCATGACCCGGTCTTCGGGTTCCACTTCATAGAGCTGTCAATAACGTTTCATAAAACAATGCAAACTTTATATCAAGTCCTACCTGAACTGTTGGGGTCATTCTAGTTTCGAACACACATATTATCTTCGAATCGCTGAGAACGAAACACCTGTTGAACCTCCGCTGGAGAACACTTAGAAATCGAGATGAACCACTGAGATTTTTCACTAAATCCTCATTTGGCTGGCCTTTAACCATAGACATCAAACTTGAGTTGTCAAGGCCTCTGTTGGGAACAGCAAAGAGCATAACAGCGTAGCAAGACCTAAAGACAGCTTGGTCATCGTCGCTACCTTCACATGCTTCGACAAGGGCCTGTACCGATCGTCAATCACGATTTTGTCATATGTTAATAATACAAAGGATATCTGAATACCGTTGCTAAGTAAATTCCAACATACCTCTTTCACAACAAGGCCGCCGAGACTATGTCCAATCAAGATGAGAGGTCGGTTTTTCTGATATGAGTAAGCTTCAGTTACAAAGTCTCAGTTATTCTGTACCTACGGCGTGTCCATCTCGAGTAGTCTTGATAGACTCAAGTAGTCTTCTTGACAACTCAAGGATAGATGCTTCAGACTGGCTTCCAGGAAGCTTAGTGTCGTAGCCATAAGTTAGGATACGAGCGTTGGGAATTGATTCCGGGAGGAAGTCCCGCAACCACATATCCGGTTTATTTTTCGACTTCCAAGATCCAAATGCATGACCGGCAAGTCCGGTCACTGCAATAATGCTGGCAGAACACCAGCCATTAGCGCACTAGCTGGAGAAATTGGGAGTGTAAAGACGACCGACTTACTCCACGGTGGTATTATGCAAAGGATCGGCAAGCGGCGTGAGGCCGAAAAAGTCCAAGTCAACTTTCAATCGACTAGCACCAATGCCAATAATGCGCTTAATGTTTTTTTCGAGCTCATCCAAGGCTGGTGCATCTTCGAAAGTGGCAGTAGCTACCGCATATCTTCCAGAAAACCTCGAGACCGTACTAGGAGAATATGAGAACCCAATTAGATTGGGTTGAGTAGTAATACCTTCAGCTGAGATAGACAGCCTAGTCAAGATTCTTCGAAACTCTTCTCCAGCTATCTCTCGAGGTATATTAGAGATTCTGAAGGTCAGGGGTCTACGGAAAACACGAGTCTGAAATTAATTTAGCAACTCTATTATCGCCCCGGATTGTAACCATTACATACTCGTGGCTGAGCTCTGAATTGTAGTCTCAAGATTGGCTTGTGCTGCCACAGCCACAGGCACGATACGGCGGCAACACCAGTTAGAATAAAAATCAGCTCGGATCGCATGAGATCTGCCATAACTGCTATTAGGAGCTATAGTCGTTAAGCCTCAGGTTACCGATAGACTCAGTGGTAGTTCAAAGGAGAGCTCCTGTATGCGCTAGATACTCTTCTAAGATATCACCATCACTGAAGGCTACATACCCCAGCACTCAAGCGGGGGCGCGGGATTCAGCTGAATATGCGCCATGCACGTAGTAATACGGAGTACAAATCCCATGCACACCACACCAGGCCACGACCCACCAGGCCAGCCTCACTTGTGCCGCTACTTCTGTAGATGAGGAGAAGACGTGTTCAGCGCCTACTAACCCGCTTCCCCCCTGCACCAATCCCTCAAAGTGGTTGCACAGGTAATAACGTGCTGCCCACCTGGATCATAGCAAACCCTACGTAGCTACGCAGCTCCATCTCTTTACGGAGTACGGAGTACATCCACGAAAGTTGGAGTTTTCAATGGTGACACACGCATCTGAGTTGTAGGGATCTCCTGTGAGCTTGCTGTGAGCTTGTCCTTATAATCTGCTGCAGCCTGAGGCTCTCCATATTGGTCTGCATCATGCCCATGGACAACTGTAACTTCAGTATCACACGTAAAAGTTCCCGCGCGTTTCGTTTTGCCAGATCTACAAACTATTAGTTAAGCAACAACAAGTCAATAGCTTCACTGTACCGACATTTCTATTGGAAAAAAGGGCCAAACATGGTATGCATATGCATACCGATGTACGCGTCGTGAGTGTGATGACTAGAATTTAAATCCCGATATAACCAAAGGTATACCGAATCCAAGATCACACACGCGCGTCCCATATCACCGATTATATACTTGCCACTGTTCGACATTTGTGCCAATGCTATTAGTCAATGAAAACCTAAGTAGCTCTAACCTGCAGCAACTTATTCGTTTCTGTTGATCATGACTATTGATGCTTCAACGGCCTTTGCCATCTCACTGCTGGAATAGACAGGTCCAACTTTGGCGCACACCGCAACGACCGCCAAGTTGATAGTTAATAGCGGTATACTTAGCCCTAGCTTCAACGGCTCAGTTGAAGAATCGTGAGAATTGTCATTATTCGAAGTCGAGAAAGTTACGTTGCTGATGCTCCCGCCATCAGAACTTTTTGTTCTTGAAGAATTTCCGGAGTCAGATGACTGTTGATCACCCAAGGTAATCTCTAGGGTATCTTCATCAATGACCCTCGCTTTAAGATTCAAAAGCTCTTGCACGACGCCTAGTGCAGTGAGGTGCTTAGATTGACAGACAGTAGGTTGGCAGGAGATCTCAGATGCTTTGTCAGAGTCCAATTCTAGACAGACATCATCCAATGGCGGGCAGCCCGCCCAGCGCGATGGCGTCTCTTGACCTACGCCCTCCCAGAGGTACCCTGATGCTTGTGGCAAGGCTTTTTTCCCGGGCCCTAGGAGCCATCTTAAGTCAACTAATATCTGTTCTCGCGAACGTATACGAAGAGCTGATCCGAAAGCACGACACACATCATCCGAAGATAACATAGCTAAGAGTATCGAGTACGCTCGGGATAGAGTTATCTCAATTAGCCTGAACGCGAAGAAGTTCAGTTCCTGCATGAGATGTTCGCATTGGGGAGAGGGTGGTATGTATTCGAGCCCGGGCTGGAGATCTCCATAGTCTCTTATCCGGTTTGGTAGGTACACGTCTTTTCTGATCGCTCTCTCTTGGCTCTGGTGTCTAGATCTGATAGAGTTGGCTATACGTTGCCTGGAAAAGCTGTGTGATTGATCAGCCCCGACCGCTACGAAATCCGCTGAACATGATCTCCTATCGCTAGGAAGCGATGATGAGAGCTCCAGAGAAGCATTTTCAGGAACCGACTGGCACCGGTCTCTTTCGGCGGTCATGTCAGCTGGCCCATAAAGGCTTGTTATAGGTGTAGCCGCCGAATTGTTCACTGTCTTGGCTATCTCCAACATTCTTGTCATGGAACGCTGGAGATCATTCAACACATGTGGATGCTCCTTGGAGAATACCTCGACGTTAAGAACTACGTCAGACAGGTTAATGTATAGAGATAGAGTTTCTTGAAATGCATCTTCGAGTAGTTTTAGCCGGTGCTCTTGTTGACCCTCTGCTGCCTTTCGTCGTTGACGGAATCGTCGTTGAGCGTTGCGGTTTTGCTCCCGTCGGTCCTAAGAGATCGAATGGCACGATGCATTAGCGCTGGGAACCCAGTTGACAGAGTGTTTCCAGTAAGCTCAGGATATCATATACTCAGGGAATTTTAACCAACTTTTTTTTGCCCTTCAACTCCGACAAATTTAGATACATGCTGGTAGCCTTCTGGTTTTATCGTGCCTTTTGGTAATGAAGGTACCATGTTACTGGCTGTAGTTGAGAAATAACCAAGAATAACCGGTTGTTTTCAAATATGAAAGTGCAGAGTTGGTACTTTTCGAGGGACTAAACTTCAAACGAGGCCACAGTATATTTGAATCTTCATCTGAGAATAGTTGGTCGTGATCCGTGGAATGGCAATCAGTACCAGTGGTAGTGCAGCCCGATAGCAATTAATAAGAAACCAGCGATCATCATAATTATTTGTTTACTAATCATCAAAGCCTGTCAGCTCTGAAGGTAATTGGAAGGCGCGACGCGGAATTCTCCGTGCAACTTTTGTGATTAGTCACAAACATTTCCGTTTGATAGGGACAGGTCAATCCACAGCTACTAGTATGTGTTGAATAATTCGCTATCCGGCTACGAATTACATACCTTTTAACCTTATTTATACTCCTAGCGATCTGTAATATTGTAGATGGTTTTTTCCCCGCCTCAGATTGCTCACGTGTAGTAGTTGATCTCCCTTCGAATGCTTCTGAGATCTGAGATGTGAAGATGTCACTGTTTACATCCCTAAGCTGAGCTGAGCTGCAACGTTACTCCTCAGCATAAGCTTCAGGTCGCTCCTTCTAAGCAATCAACATTGCAGTACATAATTTCACCCCTTCATCTCACTATGTTAAGCCACCTCTGTCTTGGCAAGGGTGCTAGTGCAAACCTTGCTCCCTAAATGCCCAAATATCAGGGATGGCCTTGCATTATCTTGCTTTTGTTTCTGGAATTTATTAAGGAAGATGTTGTATTACGTGTAGCGCAATATGCGTCTAACGTGGTGCTATAGTTTAATAGTGGACAGAGTATCTCAACACTGCAGCACCAAAATCTGCCTACCTAGCTGCAAGTCTATACACTCAAACACAGCCATGAATGCGGTTTATGTCCAAGGTTGTAAGTCAAAATGAACATGGCCATCACCATATATCCAGCGATTCCAAAATAAACAAGGGCACTTTGAAGCCCGATTGGTAATAAAGATGGAGCCATCCTAACACTGTCGATGGACGACGTATTGGACGCCAGTTTCCTTTGCGAGTAAACAAAAGGCGATATGCAGGGCAAGGTCTACGCTGCTGCTTCATCCTCCTTATCCCATCCTTCACGTTGATCCTTTGGGATCCGAATGAATAGCAGGGATATCAACGCAGAAGCGGCCGTCATGCCAATCGTGAGGTAAAGAGCATGGCGAATGCCTCCAACTTGGTCATGACCGCCATCGTTTGTATATCGCTCGACCGTCCCGGCAAATCCCAACCCGGTACTTAGGCCGTACATCTGGAGAGTCCCCATTAGAGACCCAGCAATCCCTTGATGTTTCCGCTGGACGCTATTACTAGTAATAATCTGCGTCGCCGTAAAGATGAAATCAGGGCTGAGTCCCATGATGAAGAATGCAGGAAAGCACTGAGCCCAGTATGTCTGCTGCGCTGGCATAGTCGCGAAGATAACAGTAGCAACTACCGCAGCTATTGCACCAGTCGCCATGACTATTTGCGCAGGGAGGTAGCGCACAGCAATGGCGCTGACGAAGCAGCCACATGTTCCCACGATTGCAAATGCGGAGTTGGCTGCTGCAGTGAGGAGATTGGAATAGTGGCGGATCTCGATGTTCCACACTTGGACGTAATAGAGGAAGATGCCGACTCCCATAAAGGACATGAATGCAGATAATACCATTGGTCCAAACGATGGAGAGGTCCAAATGTCAAGGGGAAGAATAGGCTCTTTTGCAAATTTACCCTCCCATAGCAGGAAGAGGCCGAAGTGCAAAATGGAGACGATGAGAAGAGCATACACATAGGGTTCTTCCCAACCAACGATAGCAGCTTGTCTATTCGGTATGTTAGCACCCATCAATCCATTAGACAGAGCATGTGCTGCCATTTAGAGGGCAACTCACGTCCACACAAAATTGAACAAGACCAGGCCGGCGACTCCGAGATAAGCCCCTATGTAATCAACTGTGCCGTTTGCATCCTCAGGGTTATCATCAGGAGGCAAGATGAATGAGGTTGCACCAAAGACAACAGCACCAAATATGGCCCTATTAGCTGTGTGTCAATACAAATCCCTCATCAAAATCACATCCACAAGTACTGACAAGAAGAAGAAGAGCCACCACCAATCCGTCAACTGGCCAAAAAATCCAGGGAACACAGTCCCGCCAGCTGCACCCACCGGGCCCATGGCTCCAAACATACCAACCCACACATTGCGCATTAAACCAGGCGGAAAGGCAATAGTCAGCATAGCTATTAGATTGGGGACCATGATTCCTCCACCGATACCACTCAGGGCACGCATGACAATGACGGTATCAGCCGATCGCATAAATCCTGTGATGAGATGGAACAAAACGTATATACATGCACCGACAAGCATGGTATTCTTGTGCCCATGAACAGCGCCGATACGACCACCTATCAAAACAAATGCTCCTTGGGTTAGTCTAACCTGTTAGCACCTTTTTCTTTGTTCGGAATGGCGAAAGGTGTTGCTTACGGATACGACGCTGCAATCCATACGCTCTTATCTTCAGGTGCTCCGATCGCTTTCGGGATGTCAATCGCGGCTATGAGCCCGGCGCCATATGGTATAGCCTGTGTCGTCGTTAGCTGGCCTCCAGATGATCCAGTAGCACATGCAGCGGGACTCAAATGCAGAAGAATTGACTGACTTGGACCAATTGGCAGAAAACAATGCAGAAGGCGAGGATATTATCCTTGAGAGTCGGCTGTAATTTCTTTGCCTCATCTTGATCACTGTCGACGATAGTCGCCTCATCGATCATCATTGGGTTGGCATTTGGGCTCTCCGCCAGAGACTCGATGTCGGATTTTTTGGACATTTCGTTTTGCGTGTCTGTTCAATACTTCATGATGAAATGCGAGAGGGAGGCTATCCAGAGTGTGCTTTCAGACAAAGACGCCATGATCTGGGCCATGTTATTTATTCCCCTTTCCTTATGCTCCGTAGACCAGACAAGGGGGAAGTATATGAATAAGCTTTGACCGTATGAACTCCACGGCGACCCATTAATAAAATTCGGCATATTCGAAAGTGATATCTTGTAAGTGTTCTTGCGTCCGGGCATACTGTTACCGTATAAGGCAGGGACTCCATTCCGCCAGTTTCTTGATTAGTAGATTTGGGAGTTACATCCGCACCCTTCCGCACCAGCCCGCACCAGCCCGCAGCATCAACGCTCATCTTCCATTGAGTAATCCACGGATTCAATTCCCTAAATATTGCATTTCGCCCCACCAAAATTGTACGCTACCATTTGTAAGATCGTATAGCCGGCAAGTAATAATGATATAGCCATCAGAGAGCTCTGTTGAATCCCAATCATGTTGGCGCAGACCCTGAGGACGCGGACACGGCGGATGGTATCGGGCCCTTCATTAAACTGAGATGACTTATTAATCCGAGAGACTTGAGGCTCCAGAACAAGTTTAGACAGATTACCTATCATCAATGTTAGCATAGCCTACATTCAGCCATTAAGCAAGCTTCCTCCTCTTCACCCAGCCAACAGTACAGCACGATCGGGGCTATGCCAAGGATACTAAATCATTAGAAGGGCTTCAAGGCCGTTGAATACTACAACACTACTCCGTAATGCGTAGGAGTTGTCCGTCCCCACGATACTATATATAAAGCCTTGCCTCGTTGTGCTCTATTTCGTCTTGTACGTGTGGTCTTGTAGAGATACGAGCCTGAATCCGGCCATTGTGAGTCCGATCGCGCTCTCAACTATCTGTAGGAGACTAAACTTAAGAGTGCCTAGAGCTCAGTATTAATAACTGTCTTTCCTTGTGTTGGTTTCAAATAACGGCTCTAAGCGTCTTCATATTTGCATGTCAACGTGCATATGCATCCCCATCGTAACACATCATTTCGTTCTTTGTTCGAGTACTGCCATATAATTCGACTACATTATGGTTATAACGTCATAACTCTATCATGGCATCACAGGCGGTCGAGTTACTATCATGCTCTCCTTTGATGCCTCAAAACACCAGGACATTCAAATTCCCAAGGACCCTAATACTTTGGCTCCGAGTCCGATTCGTTCCGCTCATTCTGGAGGCTCTATTTCAGGACACTTCTCATACTATTACCAGGTCTCAATTAGCTCTACTCACTGCATAGTGATATTTATTGCCAATTCGTTATCTCATCACTGCTGTTGCTTGCATCATCAGGAAATACCAGGGGTGCGGTGACGCCATCCATAACACGACATTGTTGCAGGGAGTGAGGAGCTATATGCTATATCCGATTGCGTTTCTCTGTTAATTAGTTTAATAGTTGTCACCGACAGTAGCAAATGGACGGAGTGGCGAGGGCTAGAGACTAGTTGTTAAACAGGCTCTCTAGGTATACATTATATACATATATTCTTGTGTGTATTCTCTACTGCTGTCAAGATACCCTGATGAATATATTACAAACTACTGATCAGAATAAGTGCATCACTTGCATACATCTACTCCAGTTTTTATATGAACAGATTTGAATTTGGCTATTGAATCTGTGGAACAAAGCTATGCATGAGTCTCCTTCAATGCTACATACCATTTCATCTCAAGTTCTATGTCACGCGTGCAATCTCGATCAACGAGGCATCAAGCGTCAAGCTTTGCGATAAGAGCTTCGACAGACCCAATACTCTCATTCCCTTAAACAAAGTTGTCGGTGACGGTTGAGCCGCTAATGGTGACGCTAGTAAGCACTTGGTTGTTCTGCTTGATATCGAGAATCGATGCACCAGAAGCATCCAATGAGGAGCTCCCGGTCGATGCCGTGGCATTGGTGAAGACAACAGTTCCCCAGTTGGCGAGGTTCACCAAAGAAGAACCTTCCTCGTAATCCTCCACGATCCACTCGGCATTCTGTCCTCCAAGAGCAGCAGAAGAGGTGAGAGACTTGGTCACGGTCTTGCCCGTAGTGAGATTCTCAATGATTGCAACACCGGCAGTGCTCGAAGTTGAGCTGACGCTGGCCCTGATGGTGTCACCAGCAGAGATGCTGATGGAGAAGTCGTATGCGTAGTCGGGGTACCACTCATACCAGGCATCGTAGGAGACCTTGCCATTTGAGATTGTGAAGTCAACACCGGTCTGCAGAATGGAGTTCTGGTAGGTGTCGCCGTCGATGCCAACCCAAGCTGAAGCGCTGTATGAGCCACGGGAAGAAGAGCCCGAAGGGACCTTGGGCGTAGGCACAACGAAGCTAGCTGAGACGCCATCAAAAGTCTCACCAGCCGGTGGCGATGTGATAACAGCTCCCGACCAGTTGGTGGAATAAGAGACTTGAGTATCATTTGCACTTGCACTATCCAGCGTTTCAAGGCGCTCGTTGGGTCTGGAAGCACGTGCTGCGGCTCTGCGCGCAATACGCTCGCTCAAGGTGCTGTGAGATCTGGGTGCTGCGCAGACATATCCAACAAGCAGCGCGTGGCTGAGGGTGATGAGGGAGAACTTCATATTGAAATGGTTAACAGGTTGTTAGCCTTTGATAATGCTTCGTTGTTTCTTAGGAGTAAAGACTAGAAGGCTGATGCTTGAATATGTTGCTGAGGGCTGTTGAATCTCTTTGAACCGGGACATTCACTTGCTTTTAATAGATACCTAATATGGGTTCAAATGTCTGTCTAAAATACAATATGTTATCATCGAGTGTTGTTCGATACTACCTTCCAAAATTGTCGAGCTATAACTTATGATAACAGAGGTCAAAGGATCTAGTCATGCAAAAGAGCCCGACTAACCGTGTCTTCCGTGTAGTGTTGTGAATATTTACTGCCTCCCTTGATGATTTGGACCTTATCGTTGGATCATGCTTGCTGTAGTAAACAGATATCCGCATATTACCTACTGCATTTTTATCCATATAGAGAAACTTAGATCCGAGGAATACTTGCGTGATAAGGCGTAATTGCAGGGCCGGTATTGCTAGAGGATTGCATTAGTGGGGGAATGATGGCGAATATCACGGCACACGGCAGTTCAATGCCGATAGATGGGCGCCGCTGGCCAACATCAGTGAATAAGAGCGCGAGTCGCCTTGAATAAAGTAATTTGAGCCATCAATTTGATGGTTACTTGCCTGCCTAATACAGCACGCGCTACCGAGATTCCAATGGCACATTCTGTTGCAATAATTGCCAAATTGCTCGCGAACTTGAAGCATGTGACGAGTCGGCATTCAACGTTACCTAAACCAGTAATATAGGGTATGAGGTAGATAGATTGTCAAAGTACTGGCTGTGAGGCACTTCAAACCAGTCTCTGGGATTGATCTTCTTGGCAGTTGACATATTTATGGAGAAGTGTAGATTCTTCGGGTTATTTGACATGTTAGCCCCTTGAAGGCAGAATCTTGGCGATGCCAAGCAGAAGATTGATAACGAAAGAGTGTCATTACTTGCCCATCCCTGTCTGAGAGATCTAGCTAGAGCGCCGCGTTCCGTCCCCCTGTAGAATTGAAGAAACTAACCCCACCTTTACATGCGAGGAGCTCGGCGATTTCCCAGGGATAGATCACTGAGGCGAGTCTAACCGCTCACATACAATGCTAATTGAACCTGCCCATCCTCGGATTACCTGTAACGAAAGCCGGACAAGAAGCGAGGAAGACAGAGGTAGGTAAATGAGACATCTCCACCAACTTTAGAAGACTAAAGGCATGTACGTAAGGGCAAGAGAGGACTCTAGTTTGCGGTGAAGTGACATAATTGAGCAGTCTCATGCCACCGTCCAAGCTTAGCTTAATGCGAATATGTGGGCTTCGGGGAATGAAATTGTAACTCCGTTCTCGAGCTTCTTTGATATAGATTATGGAAGATGTCAGACTTGGAAGATGTCAGACTCTGACAAAGGACTTGGTCTACTCGTTATCGTACGTGTGAGCATAATCTTGAATCAGTTAGAGGAAAGGCGCAGCTTCACAATCTGGAAAGGTGAAAATGGAACTTCTGGAGAGCCCAAACGAGCCAAGCCGAGCTCAGTCCTACGTCACGCGATTAATTAGCCAAATGATATCTGAGGGATCCCTCCTTTCTAACCGAAACAACCCACTCCATACTCTTCATACTGAGTTATATTTCATCGTTTAATACTTGCATAAGGTTAAGTTACAAGCATACAGTTTGCTAAGCGACTTTATTACTAGGCTACTTCTTTGAGATATTCTTTATCCTGGGCGCCGTTAACTTATGTTTCCTCTTCAGCTAGATCAGAGCCGATGATGGGAGTTTGGTGGGTTATTCCTTACTCAGATTCTCTCAACTATGCCGTCCTTTGCCTTTCTCATGTCCCACTGGACCACACCCGGCTACCGGTCATCTAGAGTGCTTACCATGACACCGCCGAGCCGCACCTCGGCCGGGATGCCGCCAATCCCAGCCATGAGGCCCACCTTGACTGATGGATGCATTCTCTCATTAGAGTGGTGACATTGGAGTGGTGACATTCGTCGCTAAGATAGTATCATATCTCCCCCCGGTAAACACTTTATAACGATATTATGGTCGTGCATAGAACCAATAGGATAAGTATTGCTGTCACAGGGCGGCTTGGGTAAGCCTCCATGTCCCTCATCCAACATAGCAGTTGCGGCCGCGTCCTCCTTTGCTCACGCGCTAAGCGCGCAAATTCACCCTACACTGAAATCACTGTAGGTTTCAATTTCGGGCGTCATCCCAGGAGCCATGTACTGTGTAGGCGATGTGCATGTCTTGTTCTGTTATCCGACAAGGCTACTGAGGCAGTGGGTTGTAGTTCAAATGTAGATCGTTGCTGTTCATGGCCAAGGTCCTGAACAAACATAGATGCAAAAGATAGCTTATTAAGACGTCAATCGTACCTCCTAGAATCCGCTACATTACTTAGCTTTCAGCCGACCGCAATGCACCAGCATCCAGGCAAAATGAAGCAATCCTGAACTGCACTGAATAGGAGTAGGGCATTTGTTCTCTCACTGGCCTGGGTAGGATACACTTAGGTGGTGTGAAACGAGAGGCACCATTGACCTACTATCAAGATCACCAATATGTTATGAATCAAGAGAGTATGGTGTCAGCGGAAACTGCCTTCTACTTACCAATACAGCGCTTCAGAGTCACCATCCCATGGTATGATGATCTACGCTCTCTGAGCCCGCTATGGTGGGTGCATAATCTCTAAGGAGGAAGATTTGTCTCTGTCTACTGGTCAGCATCGACGTTTGCAAAAGCAAGTCTTTATCCAAATCACCCTTCGTCATTCAAAACCGGAATATGACATTGTCTATCAAATGAAGCATTGCGCTACCCTCTATCTAACGGTACCAAGTTGATCTACTAAGCTAGCTACGAGACTTCGCCCAAGCTATTTAGTGGCTTTTTTGTCTATAACCCCTCCATTATTTATTGTAATCTTCATCTTATCACCACAGCGCATAGCCATGTCAGAAAGCATCTTGAATGCTTGTTTGTCTTCCAGCAGTAGATGGACTCGCTCAAAAGCACATATGTTTCGCGGCATTTTCCGAACAACGGGTGCTATGTTTGTGTCAGGATTATGCCGCTGATGAAGCCCATTCTTCTAGCACCCTTGTCGGCAGTTTCGTCGATTCTGGTGTGGTTTCCACCCTTGGATGGGCTGATCTAAGTCCCAAGATGCTTCACCTTCTCCTCTATCTCTTTTTCATAAATTTTGTTCGCAAAAACAGTTGTCGCAACCAATTCAACAACGGCGGTTCTCCAAGAAGACCGAATGTCAGTACTTGTGGAACGTAGATTAGCTGGCAATATTGTAAATGCTGCGGAAGTGTCAGTTAATAGCCCAAACTCGAATGCATCTTTCATCGTCGCTTACTTGATGTCCTCTCGGTATTGCGGACTAGCAAAGCCATTTGTAGTGGCACTGGCATCCCCCGTCTGTTGGCCGGGTGCCTCGTTGACAGTCCCGCCATTCGCAATCAGCATTGCTGCCGCACAGTTGGCAAGCTTTCTCCTCTTGTTCTTCCCTCTCAGTTGGCTAATGTGCTCAAAGTAACCCTCTGGCACCTCCGTGGTGTATTTTCCAGAGAAGACTCCGACCTCGAAGTCCCGAACCTTGCTGCCAGGGTCGGCCGCCTCGACGCAGGCCTCTTTTAGATCCTCCAAGGATTGGAATATCACCCTGTCTGCCTGGATGTTCTTCGCAACTTCTTCGGGGGTTCTGTTGTAAGCAACCAGCTCTGTAAGCGCAGCAGTCAGCATGTTGTAAAGGGTATGAATGATTCGGAATGGCAATTCTTACCATCCGGGTCAGCAAGATCTATGCCGTACTGTAAGAGAGAACAATAAGTCAGCATGGCTCGAAAAAGAAATAGCGAAAAGCCTAGGCTTACAATGTGTTGATTCGTGATTTCTGGAGAGCATGAGACAACATAAACCCGAGTTGCTCCTGCTTCCCTAGCCATCTGGACCTGAAGCCAAATAGTCAGCCATGCGCTCATTTGTTAAATCCATAAACGAGAAATTCGGTTCCATCCAAAGGAGACCCAGTTGTTTTTTCAAGGGCTACATACAATTTCTCGTGAGGTGTTTCCCCTTACTATCGAATCGTCGACGATGCAAATGGCCTTGCCATTGAACTCGGATTCAATAGGAGAGAGCTTCCGTCGAATGCCCTTCTTTCTCGCCTCTTGACCTAAAAACACAGTTAGGTTTCCATTTCTTTGCGCTGGTCGGTTTCAAGAATGCAGAAAATAGCGCACCAGGTAAGATAAACGTGCGGTAAACTAAAGCCAGAGTTAGATATAGAGTCTCATACTGCCAAGAGTCAAGAGTAGCTTACCGTAACGGTTCTTCACGAAAGCATTCGAGTACGGACGATCGAGACAGGTAGCCAAGGTTGCCGCCGCCGTGTTACTAGTCTGATTGACCTAGTTAGAAGATGACTCTAAAAAGAAACTTCTGTCGTGTCTTGCAAGGGACTGAAGAATCTCACCTCCGGAACCGGAATGACTGGAAACAGTTTTGATCAGCATATTTCCACAGCTTCTCAAGGATCCAATTACATACCAACATCGATCTCATCGATTTCCTTTTCGGTCAAAACCTCTCTCATCTTCTTGGCCAGCTTGACACCCATGTTCTGTCGGCTGCGGTGAACAGAAATACCGTCGATTGAGCTATCAGGCCTAGCCAGATAGACGTATTCAAAGACGTCTGGAGTGTAGGTTCTTGGTTCCACGATTTGACGGAAATGAACGTTGCCCCCTTTTTGGATGAAGACGGCTTGTCCCGGCAAAATATCGACAATGTCTGTAAAACCAAGCTGCCTCAAGGCAACAGATTCTGAGGCAAGAAAATAATCCTTCGCTCCCTTTAGGGTCAGGGACGGCCGAGAGCCAAAGCAAAGGGGTCGAATGCCGTTCGCATCTCTATAATCAATTCCATCGTTAGCCAGCTTTGCAACACCGATGCCAATAGACTAGACGGCGTACCTAAAACCGAGAATGCCAAAGCCCGTGACCATAGCAGTGCACGCATAGGCTCCGACGCATTTCGCATACACTTCCCGTAAGGAAGCGAAGATATCGTCGACGTTTACGCGAGCCTTGCCAAGTTCGTTGAGAGCATGCGCAAAGACGTTGAGTCTAAGATCTGGTAGTTAGCAAGGCGGCTCCAAAAGCAATATCTAACGATTTCGATATCACGGAGACGCAGTGACCTACAGCAGCTCAGAGTCAGAGTCAGAGTTGACATGCCGGCGCGCTTCGTTGTCCAAGAAATCGCGAAGATAATCGGGATTGATGAGGTTTCCATTCACGCTGATGGACAACCCGAAGGGAGAGTTGACGTATAATGGCTGCGCTTCGGATCTGCGGCGTCGGATGGTGTTAGCATACGGTTCAATTGTTGCTGAGTTGATAGTTATTCCAGAGCATCACATACGCAGATGAAGTGCCAGCGGTAGGATAGCGGACATGAGCAATGCCAAAACCACCGGGCAATTGCTCTAGGAGAGACAACCCATCAAACTCAGAGAAGACCTTTTGCGCCATGCCAAGTCCCTTTCTCTGGTAGACGCGGCCCTCGTTGCAAACCGAGATGCCCGCAGCATCTTGTCCTCGCTGTTCCAATATTAACCCCAGTAATATTACGCTCGGATACAGGATTCACTTGCGTGCTGCAGATAAAACAGGCTCTCATGTAACTCGACGGCGGCCGTGGTGGCCTTCGGATCACCCAGCTAAACGGGCTAAAGTCAGCAGATGCCCCTGCAGCGGCATATCGGGATTACTCTGAAGAGAGACAGAGACGAACCAGCAAACCAGTGACACCACACATTTTGGCAGCGATTGCGAAGGATGCGAGCCTGAGCCGGGGAGGAGCGACGAGAGTGACGCAACGGTTGAATCTGCTAGTGCAAATGGAAGCTGGTCGAGATGGGATTTCGGCGCAAAATGTCAAGATTCGCCGCCTCGATGGAAACTTTTTATCCCCGCAGGATCTGCCATACTAGTTCCACGGCGGCGGCGCAAAACAACGTGGGGTTCTAGAAGACGATGGTTAGTCGAGCTAATTAATCCTGGCCCGTGCACTAATGAGTTCCTGGCAGCAGTAATGATAAGATAGTTTGGTATTTGGAATTCCAATAGGTTATTCGCTATCTGCTATTCCTGAGTGGGTAGAGCCGGCATCTCTTCCGTCTGCTGCTGAGAGATTACTGTATGGACTCTGAGCAGTTCTCTGTATGTCAAATCAAAATTTTAGTTTTCTTACTCGCCGCTAAGCTGGATATGGGAATTCTTTTTGGCTTTTGGCTCGGCATCCCAGCAACTAAAATGCAGTAAGAGCCACTACGTCACTCGGAAACCGCGATAAGATTTGCACGAGTTAAAAAAGAAACACTGGCTGGAGAAACTTTCAAGAAGGTTGGTGACAAAAGCAGCCCTCAATGGCATGGAGAGCAAACTCTAGGTATCAAAGACCAATAACTTCCATTGAAAACGGTCATAACCACATAGTAGCGACTCTGTGGACGCTGCAGAAAAAGACTTTTTGCCTGCCGACATCGGAGTCCGTCGGAAGACTTGCCTTGCACCGCAGTTGCCACAAAAGATTACAAACAAGCACCTTGAGGCTCGTATCAAGAGATTTGATTCGTACCGTGTGCGATGAGAGTCGTTCAAGGAGTCAAAGCGATGAGACCAGTTTGGAAACGGTGATTTCCATAGAACTGTATAAGTATAACAAAACCTGTAACATATACAACATGCGGTAGCTGCTAACAGTATAGCACGGTATAGAATCAGAAGGACGTAGTATAAAACGAGGTGTAGGATATAGCGTTAAGAGCCTAGGCGATCATATACTTCCACATTATGAATAACAGCCCACAAAGGATCAGAATGCCACCTATTGTCGCGCCTACGGCAATCCCGGCAACAGCTCCATTAGACAACCCCGATGCCACCTCTCCCATCACCAGAGAAGGTACATGAGGCTTCGCCGATCGAAAATGTGGTTGCAATCGTACTCGCGCTCGTGGTCGTGGTCGCAACCAAAGTCGACGTTTCAGTTGGTTTTGATGCTGAATCTGTCTCATTGTAATAAGAGACGTTGAAATAATGGGGGTACATCTCTGCTTTTGTCGTACCGCGTAAAGGACTGCAAAATAAAGCACAAAAGCTTCAACCTTCGGGATCCGTGTTCTCAGACCATTTAAACTCACATTCCAAAGTATCTTCGTCCTTGTCTCGTTTGCTGAGTGTATTTTCTCTAGTTAGTACAAGCATTTCCAAAGTCTCTCCATCTTCCATGCTAAAAGGTGGTATATTAATGCCTTACTATAAAGATAGGTGGAGTAATAGGGACTTAGTGAGTCGGGCTTCGGATAGCCTTCGATCAACAATAAATCTTTGGCGGAGGCGACCGTCGACTCCCATTGAATAGCCACGATGGTGTCAATTTGAAACAATCCGTTATCCAGGTAGATTCCTCTAGATGCGGGGGCTTGAGGTCTGGTGAAGGTGCCTGTAGCCTGCATACTCGTCGGAGAGCAGCGAGCATCGAGAGTAGAGAAAACATGGCGATGCAACCGTTTATGATGAACTATTCTTCATCCGCTACAGAGTATATCCACGATTTGATTCCCCGAAAGAATGGTTGATAGTCAGGCAGTTTGGAGATGGGAAGTGAGGCGACTTCCCCTTTGGCCTAGTTTCACTTATCAGGAGGAGCTCCAAACTTGTAAGCATCACACATAGTGGCTGTTAGTTCCACTACAGAGGAGAATTATAGAATCTAACGCAGCCTGATGATTTGGTGTGACTTTAGAACTCATGAACCAATCCTCATCAGCCCTCTACCATCCTCGGACAAGATTGTGAAACGAGATGCACACCTTTAGACCAGCGGGCTGATCAACAATGCCCCTTCCTCCTACATATAGTCCTTCAAAATGCCATGCCGATGCACCGAAATACACATAGTTTATAGGAACAGAGAAGAAATATGTTTAAAGATGGATCTATAAATACGCTGCATGTTACCAAGCTCGGGGAGATTGAATGACTCTGTTAATTTTTGCTATCAAGATAGTCTCTTGGATGTTCGGTACAGCATCGCTGAACTAAGCTGATATGATATTTTCTCCATTGAGCAGCGTCACAGGTGGTTTACAAGCTTTGTTCAAGTGACAATGTATTATCGCAAAGCTTCTATTAAGCATAAGCAACGACAGCTCATGTTAGCTTCAAATCAGCCCAGCCCCACCACATGAATCCGATAGTAGCCATATATTTTCTGCCCCACTCGCAAACAGAGCTATATCATGCCGCGCCCTTTCTATTCCAACAGACTTTGAGTTCTTTTCAAGAGACCAGCAGCTGGATTTATTCTAATCATCGCGGCAAGATGATCAAAGGAAAGGTCTTGATCATTGCCGGGTCAGACCCTTCTGGAGGGGCGTACGTATACTTTGTTTCTCACCCGCCATATCACTCATCCCACCCCAGCACATGCCATTTTTCTCGCATGAAAATCAATTGATACATCAACCACCCACCTGACGTCCAATCGCACTTATTTCGCAAGTAATTACGCAGAGAGAACATGTTCAAGATCAAGAGTACAAATGAGGGAATCCTTACTAATACATGCATCTAAACACAGTGGCTTGGAAGCAGACCAGAAAGTCCTCGCCGCACATGGCTGTTACGCAATGACCTCCACGACGGCGCTAACGATACAGAACACGAAAGGAGTAACGGGTGTGCATGTCATACCGTCGGAATTCGTGGGAAAGCAGATTGAGGCGTGTCTCGATGATGTAGGAGCTGACGTGATCAAAACGGGTGAGTTTGCTTTTACATGTTGTTCAATGCAAGTCTCGGCTCAAGCATACAAGGAAGATGCTGACGAAATTATGTAAAAGGAATGTTGGCAGCCGCGGAAACAATTGAAGTCATTGCCAAATTGGTCACCAAGTACAAAATCCCGGCACTGGTGGTGGATCCGGTAAGCCTACTATGACATTCTTCGCTCAATATGAAGCTGACAAAGAGGCTTCGGTGCCCAGGTCATGGTCTCAACATCAGGAGCTCAGCTTCTCCCACATGAAGCCATTGCGCAACTATCTCAGCATCTCCTCCCTCACACCACCATCCTTACACCCAACATCCCGGAAGCGACTCTCCTCTTGACACAGAATGGCCATGAAGCCGGCGAGATTAAGTCAGTTAGCGATGTTGAAGCCATGGGACGCAAGATTCAGGCATTGGGTCCGAAATGGGTTCTTGTCAAAGGAGGTCACATGCCGTTTCGAAGAGACCTGACAGTGGCAAAGACAAATGAAGAAAAAGAGGTCGTCGTCGATGTTCTGGTTGGGCCTGAGGGAGATGTATTGAGAGTAGAGAGCCCATATCAGGAGAGCACGAGCACCCATGGAACGGGCTGCTCACTAGCATGTGAGTGCATATTGACGACAGCAGCAGCAAGCAAGTGAAACTAATGCTAGGTGTGATATAGCGGCTATTGCAGCCCGTCTCGCTCAAGGGGCTGACGTTCCAACTGCTGTCCGCGGCGCATGTCGGTACATCGAAGCCGGCATCAAGACAGCGCCTCAGCTAGGCGGTGGACATGGACCTCTCGATCACTTCCACTCGACATACACACTTCCGTTCTCTCCGTATGTTCTTTCCATCAACTGATCAGACCTTCAAATCTCCCTTAGCTGACAGTAGCCAAGAGGATACTTTGTCGAGTATCTACTCGAACATCCAGCCGTACGCGACGTATGGAATGAGTTTGTCTATCACCCATTTGTCATGGCTTTGGGCAACGGGACGCTGCCACTTGAGTCGTTCAAGGGATACATTATTCAGGACTATCTTTATTTGGTAGGCTGCTTTTCATCAACACACGTGCCATTTATTCCACAGCTACAGCTGATACTTTTCCACAGGTTCACTTTTCCAGGGCGAACGCTCTAGCAGCCTACAAAGCAAAGAGCATAGGTGATATATCAAGGGTACGTCCATCTCACAATACTCAAAAAAACAGGGGGGATTAACAGAAACCCAGTCAAACGAGATTGTCACGCATATCCTCCACGAAATGAAGCTACACATCAACTACTGCGACTCCTTTGGTATTTCCGAGCCCGAAATCCAAGCCACCGAAGAGCTTCAAGGTAGACCCAGCTCCCCAACCCCCCTTCAAGTCTAGAACTTTCATATCCTAACAGATGCCATTTGTAGCTTGCACCGCGTACACCCGCTACGTCCTCGACATCGGCCAAAGCGAAGACTGGCTCGCCCTCCAGATGGCCCTCGCGCCATGCCTCCTCGGCTACGGCGCCGTAGCAAAGATGCTTCACGCGCATGCAGATACCGTCCGCGATGGAAACACATATTGGGCGTGGATCGAAAATTACAAGGCGGATGACTACGTCGAGGCGGTGCGATTGGGAAGCGGTACGTGACATGTTTTTTTGCTCTTGACCCAAGACAAAAACTAACTTGTTTGGTGGGGAAGAACTCATAGAGAAGAACATTCGATTACAGTCGCCGAGCCGGATAGAAGAGCTCATCAAAATCTTTGTCCACGCAACAAAGGTGAGTTTGAAGCAGCCACGAGGTCCAAGGATATGTTTGCTGACGTGTGGGCCCGACAGATGGAGATTGGCTTTTGGGAAATGTTTCCGTACAAATAGCCGGATAGAATTTATCTAGGGTTTATTTTGTGTGACGGGATACGAAAACATAGAGGCCGGCCATGATGAGAGATAGATGTTTACATAGACCCAAAGTGACTATATAGCTTCAGCGCCGACTAGACCACTCGCTCGACGCCGCGAAGAAGGCTCCTTTTTTTTGACATTGCCCGTGCTTAAAACTCCGTTTCCTCTAGCGCTCTCTATCCAGACAAAACGCACAAAAAAAAGATGCTGCAAATCACGTCGCATCTTGTTTTCCCTTCCACATCGCAGACTCAACTCTTCGCGGCTCTTCCCCATCAGGCATCATCATGTCAAACCCTTGCTCCGGCAAACGCTCCGGCATAGCGGGAACCCCGTCCTCACCCTTACCCGTCACAGCTCGCTTCGTTCGGTGGGATTGTTGGCGAACCCAGGAGGAAACGGTACGGAAACGGGGACGCAGGTCTTCAGACGAGTTTGTCAAGACGGTGTCTCTGTCTCTGTTGCGGGAGAATCGGCTGCTGAAGCTTTTCCTCTCAGGACTGTTCCTGACAGCATCGAGGTTAATATTTGAGTCAATGATGGTGGGTTGGGTTGGTTTAACAGCAATGGCAGCAGTGGGGGATTGGATAATGACAATGTCCCCGTCGCCAAAACCTGACGATAAAGAGGAGACATCGCTGATGCGGGTGTTCACGCGCGACGGTGACAAAAATTGCATTGGTGTGGTGTTGTATGCATTCGCACTCACTCTCACACTCGCCCTCGCATTCTCCAAATGAGCCGCCGCCATCTGCCTGGATGTCAAGACAGGTCGCTTGGCCGCGGCAGAAGGCGGCGACGGTGTAGACCCGGCTGGCTCCAAAATGTCCGACATCGAGTCGCCATTAATCGGCGTAATCGGCGTCCGGAAGACCATTCCATACGAATTCACCACAACACGCTGAGGCGGCGTCCCGGCTCCCAATCTCCTCTCCAACAAGCCACCAGCATTCGCTGCCGCCACGGGGGCGGGTTTCTCGCTAACGGGGACGTCGTCGTGCTTAGGACCGTCGATGCTACACCAGCCAAGGGTGCTCGGCAGGAGGCGGCCTTTGATAGATGTGAACTTGTCGCCGACTTTGCTGGTAACGCGGCGAGGACCTTCAAACATCTCGCGAGAGGAGAAATTGGCTGGCCAGGAGTTCTGCCTGCCAGCAGATTTGCGCTTGAACGAGCGCCAGAGGAACCAAGCGAGAGCCAGGAGGATGAGACATCCAGCTACCATTGAAATAGTAAGTTTTATGTATATCCAGAGAACGCCCATGGCCAGAGAAAAACATGCACTCACCAATGGATGTGGACGCAATGACGGCCTTTTCGCCGCCTGGGCTCAGCTTGGACGGGCGTGCAGCCTCCTGGCCCTGAGCAACTGGCGTTACTCCAGGAGTACCTGTCATTTTGGTCATCTCTGTCCTCGTTCTTGTCCTCGCCGTTTGATCTGGGAATATGATGGATGTCGTAAGAGGTCTGTTTGCGTCTCTCGTGCCACCAATACCAGATCCTTGCCCAGCGCTCTCAGTCGGTTGCGTCTCATAAGGTGCCGAAATGGCCGGCGTAAGAGAGAGAATTGATCGAGTCGCCGTAGAGGAGGTAGACGGCGGCTTTCCAGCACCAGACGATGAGTCGTCGTCATCGTCACTATCATCCCCGCTGTCTTCGCCGCTGTCTTCGCCGCTGTCATCACCGCTGTCACTGTCACTGTCGCCGCTACTAGAGGTGCTTTTTGGCAGAGCGGGACTAAGGGTGATCCTAGAAGGGCGCTTAGTTGAAGGCGTTGGAGATCCAAAATTTCCAGATAACCCATCTGGGGCCGATGTTGGCAACGGAATATAGAGTGAAGGCGGAGGCGGTGGTGGAGGAGCAGCTGGTGGCGCGGCCGGTGGTGCAGCAGGCGCTTCTGCCTTTGGAGGCGGCAAAAGAGCAGCAATCGGGTTTGGTAGCAGTGATGGCAAAGGAGGAGGAGGAGGTAGAGAGTCGGGGAGAAGACGGGGGAAAGAAAGGTCAAGATCGGTGTGGTTTTGGATGTCGTCGTCGTCCTGGCCTAATAATTCCGAGAGGCTCCTCCTCAATAGTCCTCCAGAGACTGAAGCACCCAGCGTTTCCCTGTCGTCTGCAATGTCATCTCCGAATTTCTCATCCGTGTCGTGTCCAGCAGACCTAGGAGAGGTGCTCGACTTGTGATTCGTAGAAAATCCTTGCACGGCGGCCCTCATTTCCAAACTTCTCTTCCTACACCTGAACCTCAGCCATCTCTTCGTACATGCCACATCATGAGCCTGTGTCTCTCTTTCCCCAATTTCATTCGACTGTCCGACGTCTATTTGACCTCTCCGCGCCCTGAATGTCGGCGCCATAGTTCACCTCTCCGAGTATTTCTCGTTCCCCCTTCACTTTGACGCAAACGTTGCTGCAGGCCGGCTTCAGTCAATGTGCGTAATAAAGTTCATCACAAAAATCCCAGAATATTCGTTTCGAAAACAAAGCGCAAAGTTGTGCAAAATGATCACCAATCCCAGCGAGAATCCAGTTCTGGCCGTTTAAACAAAACCCCAATAGAATCAAACACCCCTCCCACAGCGGAAAAGAAAGTCAAGAAAATAATTTTTTTAAATTTTTAATTTTTTTTGAATCACCCTCTCTCAAAGAGGAAGTGTGAAAGAAGAAAAGACACAAGAACAAACGTGGGGATGAGTTAATATGAGTGTCGCTTGGCTTTCCGGATCTTCAATTGATTAAATGGACAAGGGTAGACTGCATGTGCCAAGAAACGCCATTTCGGAGAAACACCAGAGGCCAATGGGCTTCAAGAGCAGTCTGTTACAGCACGCAGATCCATCTTGCGCCTCCCCCTTCTCACCTTCTGGGGAAGGATTGCAATGCAAGCCTCGCTAAAAAAGCATAAACGACCGCGTTGCGGGAATCTGCAGCCTCAAGGAAGAAACGTGCTAACGGGATGGCCGCCCAATCTCAGGGCTCATTTGGAGACAAGGGGCGAGGACACGGACATTTCAGTCTCTGGCACAGAGTACGGAGAAGTAGTACAACAAAGGAGAGGTTTTGAATTGTCACGACTTGACTGGTCGGCTCCAATCGCTTCAGCCAAGCGCGAGAGCCCTGTTTCTATCGCTTCTCGTCTCAGGGACAAGGCGCTATCTAGTCCGCGTATCGGCCACACAAGACTAGGCTGCATAACAAGAGATTTAGGCTTTACTTCCATATCCATGGAAGGCGGGCTTCCCCGTGCAATTAATCCGAAAGGTATAGAAATAGCATAAAGGGACAAGGTGCGACAAGGAGGCCCTTGAATGCAACGCGCACAGTCAATCGCTGCTACAGCGGTAGCATGGAGTGTGTCGTCGAGTGTTTCAGGTGACGAGGTAGCGCTTCGACATGAAACTCTGCAAGTCGGTGAGAAGATCAGCATGCGAGAGACTTGGAAAACTGACCCCCTCGATCCCACCCATCTGGCTGCTCCAAACACCGTAAAACAAACGTATAGATGCGCATCATGCACGATGCTATTCTATCACAAGCCTCTAGCGGCAGATGTCGAGATGAAATCAAGATTTAGGTTGAGATTGCGGTGTGGCTGGTGGCTGGTGGCTGGAGCAGCAAAATGAGGCGGGGCGGTAGTGGCGCACAAGGGGGACAGAGACAGGGCAGTATCAGATGGAGAAACAACAAGGACGCTTTGGTCCTGAGATGCTGCAGCACGATTTGCGCTTCCTAGACTACCTCGGCTGTCGAAAGCAGTGACATGCTCGCAATTCATACCACACAAAGTGTAGTTGCATCTCTAGCTTGGAGCCAACGTCTTGTTTACATCTGACACGCATGTGAAGAAAGGATTCAACAAGACGCCGTCGGGACGACCCAACTTCCGAGTCCATCCGGCTACGACACTGGTTTTCAGCTCTGAATGCCTACAAGTCATATAAAAAGCCCCAAGTTCTGTCCTCCAACTAGGGAACTCCATGGGGTTTCTACGGTTTCGACTCTATAAATACAACTTCAATAGGTGGGGTGGTGCTGAAGGAGGCAACGCACAGATACACATATTCGGCGACAGCATGTGTCAGGCTCGCCTGCCTCTGCTTCCGCGGCTGCTTCTGGTAATAGAACAAAAAGAAGCTGGTGTCAAGCGTGGTCACGAACCTTACGGCCAACTACATGTCCTCTGCTCTGTATGGAGTATTAGCCCCCTCGCAATTGCAAGGGTACCTTCAAGTGCATGTTGCATCCAGCGATACCGGCCAGATGGCGTGCGTAAACCGTTTAGCACCGTCACTTACTCATTGCTCCGTCAAGCTCTCCGTAATGGCGTGCGGCTAGTTCCTTGTGTCGCGGACCCTCCGAAAGATCCCGAGAAAAGAAGCCTCCAACTCTCCGTAGAGCCGCTCAGTCAGCGCCGCTGGCCGGAGCAGCTTCGGGATCCGGTGGCTGCGATGGGGCAGCCCGTAAATCACTAACCTGCCCCCGGCCCTCGCTGCCTGCGCACGGATCAAACCGGCAGTGCGCGTATGATGTGTAGAGCAGAGACTCGAATTGCAGACGAGAGATGAAAGAAAGAGGGGGTTCAGGAGGCTGCGATTTGCTGGTGCCGCCGCCAGAGGAACCCTTCTGCCCTAGCCAACTACTAGCCATCTCGGAGGCACCAATCCGCGGATGCAGACGGCTCGGTCTTCCGGAAAGAAATGACCAAGAGGACCGTTAGTGACGTTTGCACATGTCTGCAGCAAATCTAGACGAGGAGGAGTCGTAGCACCAAGTATTAATAGGCCCGTCAAGATGACGGGACTTGTACTCCGTAGCGGTCTATCGCGCCTCGCACGCCTTATCGCCTTGATAGGAAACAGAACTCCGTGCTAGGGGGAAAACTTTTTGAGTGGGTGCCCGACCCAGTCAATTCTGCGTGATTAATTTTTTGGAGCGGGAAGGCGGATGGTTCAAAAAAAAAATAGAGAGGAAAAAATTCGATCCGCTAAAGCTCTCCTCCAGGGCGTCATCAGTTTTTTTTTTTTTTTTTAGCCCTTCGTGCCCTGGTCGAGCCACCTGGGAAGCTCGAGCTCCATTCCTCTTAGCGCACGTCCTTTGACTGTTTCCTACAACTTCAAGTTCGTTCAAAATATTGTTTTGATAGTATCATTGTTCATTGCTACTACGGCATTTCGTCCTCTGTTACCATTCCATCCTGTTTACTACTTCCCGGTGGTGTTGTTGATCCCGGTTCCGGAGCCCGAGGCAGATGGCTTCAACCGCTCAGTCAATGAGAGCCCTCACCAGGGCCGGCCCATTGGGTCCCAATGGTGTCGTCGCATCACGAGCCTTTTCAACAGCTACGAGGGCAATGATGATGCGATCGGCTGCCAGGCCGTCTGTCGCCATGAAGCTTGCCAACTCTGGCCGCATTGCCTTCCGGAGAGCTTACGCCGACGAGGCCCCCAAGCCCAAGCCTGGCAAGTTGCGCCGGACCTTCAGATGGGCTTGGAGGTTGACTTACCTCTCTACCATTGGACTCTTGGGATACACTGCCTACACCATCTATGAGGACCGCCACCCCGACGAGCAGTACCAGCCTGATCCCAACAAGAAGACGCTGGTGATTCTAGGTGAGTCAACTCCAAGATAGAGCGGCCGATGACGCTCGCGTGTGTCACACATGTTTGCTAACCGGACCATCCGAAAAACAGGCACCGGCTGGGGATCTGTTGCTCTCCTCAAGAAGCTCGAAACCGAAAACTACAACGTCGTCGTTGTCTCTCCCCGCAACTACTTCCTCTTCACCCCCCTGCTGCCGTCATGTACCACCGGCACCATCGAGCACCGCTCCATCATGGAGCCCGTCCGCGCCATTCTCCGAGGCAAGAAGGCCGCCGCCAAGTTCTTCGAAGCCGAGGCCACCTCCATTGACCCGGATCGCAAGGTTGTGCGCATTGCTGATAACTCCGAGATCAAGGGTGCTACCTCGGAGACTGAGATCCCCTACGACATGCTCGTCGTCGGAGTTGGTGCCGAGAACGCAACCTTTGGCATCCCTGGTGTCAGGGAGAACAGCTGCTTCCTGAAGGAGATTGGCGATGCCCAGCAGATTCGCAAGAAGATCATGGACTGTGTTGAGACGGCCGCCTTCAAGGGCCAGACCCCCGAGGAAATCGACCGCCTCATGCACATGGTCGTCGTCGGCGGTGGTCCCACCGGTGTCGAGTTCGCCGGCGAGCTTCAGGACTTCTTCGAGGAGGACATCAAGAAGCTGGTCCCTGACATCAGCCCCCGCTTCAAGGTGACACTCATTGAGGCTCTGCCCAACGTTCTCCCCATGTTCTCCAAGACCCTGATCGACTACACTGAAAACACCCTCCGTGAGGAGAAGATCGACATCAAGACCAAGACCATGGTCAAGAGGGTCACCGACAAGACCGTCGAGGCTGAGGTTTCCCGCCCTGACGGCTCCAAGGAGCGCGTTCAGATTCCCTACGGTCTCCTTGTCTGGGCCACCGGAAACGCCGTCCGCCCTATCATCAAGGATCTCGCTAGCAAGATCCCTGCCCAAAAGGACTCTCGCCGTGGTCTCGCCGTGAACGAGTACCTTGTTGTGCAGGGCACCCGCGATATCTGGGCCATTGGCGACTGCGCCGTCGCCGGCTACGCCCCTACCGCACAGGTAGCTTCACAGGAGGGTAACTTCCTCGGCCGTCTGTTCAACAACATGGCCAAGACGGAGAACCACGAGGCCCGCATTCAGGAGCTGAGCAGCAAGCTCAACCTCCAGACTGGCAACTCTGCCGAGGCTGCTCAGGAGATTGAGCTTCTGGAGAGACAGCTCAAGAAGATTCGTGATGTCAAGCCTTTCAAGTACAGTCATCAGGGAAGCTTGGCTTACATCGGCAGCGAGAAGGCTGTTGCCGACGTCAGCTGGTGGAATGGCAACCTTGCCACCGGTGGTAGCCTGACCTACCTCTTCTGGAGAAGTGCCTATCTCTCAATGTGCTTCAGCAGTAAGTGTCTTCTTTTATACTTTTCCTTTGTTTTTGACCTGTTGGCTAACACAAATCCACAGCCCGAAACCGTGTCCTGGTCATTGTAGACTGGCTCAAGTCCAAGGCCTTCGGCCGTGACGTCTCCCGAGAGTAGACGCTAGAACGAAAAGAAAGAAGAAAAGACACTATAGAGAGCGAGAGAGGGGGAGAAAAGAAGAAGAAAAATAAGGCGCAGGGAGAGCGGCTGGTTAACCGCAACTCTTTGAAACAAAACACTATTCCATCATGGGACACATGAATCTCGCATACGCATAATTGCTCGCGGGCGTCTGTTCTGTGTGTTGAGCGGAGAATTCTTTTTTTCCTTTTTTATGACATAGATTGGGCGTCCTTAACCGCCTGGGCTGGAGGCTAATAAAAACGTCGGATTTGGGTTTGAGGTTAGGATACCTCCCTTATTTTGTAACTAGTAGTATTCCTGTTTTCATACATATCACGGGGTTGGGTGGGGGGGGGGCTAGTCTGTTGGAG
>PXNZ01000434.1:0-19818 GCA_003012085.1 Trichoderma brevicompactum | reverse complement strand
TTCTTCCCTTCTCTTCTTCTCTCTTCTCCTATTCTCGTGCTTCTCTCTCGCCCTGTTGCTCCTCTTCATTCATCCATTCAAAATTGGGCAAAGGTGAGCGTCGGATTCCTAAATGGTATCAACGCCCCAATCACTGCAGGCACATAGTATCCCGACCGATTGATCAAATCTCCAGTCAGAAGCCCAATTGAGCCGCTGTGTTGCTTCGAGTTCTCGCTCCCAAACACTTGGTCGTCCGCCGGCCCAAGCTCCATGCCGCCGCGCACTAGGCTCGCCACTTCTTCTGGCTGGAAGAATGCCGCCGTGCGAGCTCGTCCCATGCGCTCAGGTTTCTCTGACGCTTTGCCCAGCACGACGACCCAGGCAAATGTCTCCATTGCGTCCCCGCTGTCGTCTACGCCGCCCTCAATGCCAACCCAGTAGTCGGCCTGGGGCTCTGCATCGCGGGCGTTGAAAGCTCTGTTCCTGGCGCCTTGCAAGGTTTCAGCATCCGTCATGGGCTGCTCGGCGACGCCCGATGGCACGCTGACACCAGTCAAGGAGAATTCCTCAGACGGAAACATGCCGCTGAACCCTTCCCGTGCGGCTGAGATCTTGACAGGGTTGCGCGAAGCGACCACGACTCTGGTGGTTTGGTCCGCCATTTGCCCTTGTGTCTCTATTTCGCTTCTTTTTTCGTTTTTTGGCACTGCCTTTTCTCTTGTCCCTCTCTGCCGGGTCTTGCGTGAATTACGTAGAATCGCCCAAGAAAAATGCCGCTCAAATCACAGCTCTGGGAGTATTGTAGACTTCAACCTTGTTTATAAAGCTTTGTAAGAGTTGTTCGTTGTGTAAATCAGCCTGTTTTGATTCCGTAGAGCCCTGCGTAGAACTCGCGATACCTCTGGGGAGGGTTTTATGCTGCCCCCAAGCATAGCGTAGCGCTGATGGAGCCAGAGCGGAATTGAGTGAGTCTTACGCCGGCTGATCTGATTCCCGCTAGTCCGACTTGCTCCATGCAAAACCGGGAGTGTAATAATGGGTCGCCCCCCAAGCCAATACGTATGGCGTCTTGGCGTAGAAAGACAAGAGAAGATGTAAAAAAAAAGAACAAGAGGAAGAAAAAGTAAAAAGTAAAAACTCGGCTTCAACAGGCGACGACTCGGACGTCAATGCTACAATGAATCAACGACTACGGCGGCGATATAACCTCACTTTCCGCAGTCGCCAGCGACAGGTAATCCACGCCCATGGAACTGTCGTCAACACCAAAACTGCCGGCATCCTCCTCCAACAAGGGAATCTGCTGTCCCCAAACTAGCCCGTCAACGTCCATGGTCCACGGCCAATCTTGATCCAGCATGTTGACAATGTCCCCTGTGCTGTACCCGGCAGGGGCAAGGCCGTCGCCTCCCTCATCGCCCCAGAAACTACTTACTTCGCCGCTCAGACCCCCTTTTTGAAGAGAGGCATCTTGAGGACCGCCGCTGTCCTGTCTCGCATTTGATATCTGGGAACTAGCCTCGAGGAGGCGGCTTACAACATCCCGGCTGCGGCGTGCCGTGAGGGACCAGTCTTGCATGGCGTCAAACAGCTCGAGGGTCGACTCGATCTGGGCTCGCCACTCGACGACAGACGGATTATCGGGCTGCCACAGGATGCTTACCAAAGGTATCATGGCCGCTTGGTACAGGAACCACACGGCGTTCCATCCAGACATTTGCTGACGCATCCATCCCTTTGATATGCTGTCGACCGTCTCTCGCGCCGCTCCCTGGCAAATCTCCACGGCGGCCACGTCTTGCTCCGTGGCGGGCAACTGGGCCTTGCTAGCCAGAGTAAGGAGAACTGGGCGATAGAGGAGCATGCGCAGGTTCCAATACCTCCAAGTCATGATGCACCGTGAAAGATGAAGCGGCTCGACACAGGGCTCCGTAGAGCGGAGAAGCCACGGGAGGTTGTTGAACCAGTCTACAAGAAGGCTGTCCAAGTGATTGCGATCTTCTGTCTTTAGAAGAGGAGTCACCGCAAGCATGTCTTGGATTTTGGTGGCAATCTTGCAGAATTTGATGTTTTCCAGCAGGGGCATGATGCCCGCGTATTGCGCAGAGTCTTGCTCTTCCTGCATTGAAGAGTCAGGAGTTGATATGGACATGAAGAGTAATGTAACCAAATAGAAAGGAAGAAGAGTAGTGTGTGAGACTTACCTGCTCTGTAACGAGCTTGGGAGGCTGGATGTTAATCGCCGGTCCCCATCGCCCAAAGGAAGGGCGACCCAGAGTAGTCGTCCCCCATGTATCGAGGCAGAACAATGTCCACCAGGTCCGCCGTCGGGCCTCGAGTGCCGCGCCGTCAGGCCGCTCCTCAGGAGGTGGCTCCCGATGCAGCCCAAGAGCAGTCGCCATTCGGAGGATGGCACCGATGATGGCGTTGGCCATGTTGGGGCGGTTGATGTAGTGGAGGTAGTAGCCCCCAAGCAACGCCAAGGCGTGGATTGTTTCAATGTTGCTGCTCCCAAACGCACTGATATGGACGTGTTCTATGGCCTGGTTGTAATACTTGATGTGGCTCAGGTTACTCGACGGCGTAGACATGATGCTGCTCGTGGCAAACACCATGTTGAGCAGAGAGAGCCAAGGAGCATCGCATCGCCGGCCCTCGTTGTAATGCTTACGAAACGAAGCTTCGTCTAGCATGGGAGTAAGTACATGGACGCGTTTGAAGTAAGCATCGATGAGAGCCTGCCCCTTATATGTCCACGGGATAGGGGAGTGTCCCTTGGAGACTTTGGAGACTGCCCGGAAGAGTGGAATGTTGCTGCGCGCGTTCTCGTCGCTGGAAGCATCAGGTGACGAAGCTAGAAGGGCCTGTAGCTGTGGCTGGATCTGAAGCATGACTGTCAACGCAACTTTGACTGAAGAGGCACCGAGATATGAGGTGGCTTGTTTATCCATGGAGAGAGATAGAGCGTTTACATCATCAGCTTCAGCCGGTAGCGGATCCTTTTCTCTTCTCTCTTCATCCCACTGGGAGTTTTGAGCGGGCATCTGCTCGAGCTCTTGACGAGATTGGTCGTCGCCGGGAGAGGGGGGAGTTGGGGAGACGTCAACAGCCTCTTGTTGCACCGGCTGATCTAGAAGATCGCGAAGCTCCTGATGCGACAATGACAAAAGCTGTGAGACTTCATGGTTGGGGAAGAGACGCCGCAACACTGAACGGCACTCTTCAAGACTACGTGATAACTCCTCTAGTGATCTAAAGAGAAGATGGCAGAGGTTAGCAATGGAAGCTAGAGAAGAGCGGAGACGTCCGAGTTGGTGTAAAGGGAGGAAAGAGAGAGGGAGAAGAAGGAGAGGTGTGGTCAAGGGATTGCAAGAGCATGTAAGGAGCTGGGATTGACTGGCTTTCTCGACGGAACAAGGCGCTGGCGATGCTGCTCATACACGCATCTCCTCCGAGAGCGACTAGACTGGCACCGATTACACGGCTGCTTACCATCGCAGCGGATCTTGCGGCGTTGGCACTCGAGACAGGCATGCAGACTCTTGGCTGTCTTGCTGCCGGCCGTGTCTTGGGACCGATTGCCGTCTGAGGATGATTGGGGAGACCGATCCACGGCCTTGCCCTTGACACCTTGAACTATAGTTGTTTGTTTTGTTAGCCAGATGATGAGATCAAGAATCAAATATGGGGTTGATGTATCGAACAAGTGATGGGGCAGAAGGGGGGGGAATCTGAGGCTTGGGAATTTCAGGAATAGAATAGGAACCGAGGCTCCACTCACAGGTGTAGAACATTCTTTTGTCCTAGATAATAACCAATTGCCGGAGCAGTAGTAGTAGCCGTAGCACTGCGTCAGCTTTAATCAAGAACAAGAGCCAAATTGGAATGCCAAGCATATAGTGCTCCGTAAAAGGATCTGATGTGTATGTGTAGTAGAAGAAGTCGAAAAAAAGAGCCCAGAACAGAGGAGGGGAAGAAGAAGAAGAAGAAGATGGAAGGTTGAAAGACAAGAGCTACGCGATGCTTAACGAGCGGCAGGAACGAGAGGGGAGTTGCAGCTGCTGCTGACAAGTCAATCAAGCAGTCAAAAGGCAAGAGAGACCCAACATCAGAAACTCAATTGTGCCCACACAAATCAACAAAGAATCAATTCTCCTGCGATTGTTGAAGCCTTCAGAACTGCTCGTTTGAAAAGGAGCATCGGCCGCGCTGAGAAAGTGGAAACCCAGGGTCCTCCGTTATCCGTTGTCCACGACTCAAGAAAAATCCGGGGTAATTGTTAGGGGAGCGAATCCTAAAGCCCAGGCGAGAAAAAAAAATACAGCCAGCCGACTACCTAGTATGGTGGACGGGAAATGGGGTCGCAATGCATGCTGCTAACAGAGCTAACCTCATGCTGTGCAGCACACACACTCTCGCCACATTCTCCAGCAAAATCGAGAAAAAATCGGACCAGCACCACAATCAAAACCCACCTCCAAAAATACCCCGTGGAGCAAGGTCGGGATTTTGTGGTAAGCTGGGGCTAGTCCCCTTGCGGGGGGTTGGGCCGCTGTGGAGGACGCTTCTCCGAGCACACACGAGAAGAGAGCGGGCGAGTGGGAATCGGTTAATGTCGTCTCACGATTCTGACTGGCACGGAGTATTAATCTTGACGGGCTACGGAGTAATAGCCATTTGCTCTGTTGGGCAACACATGCAAAAAAAAGTGTCCATATGTCGGTTGGCACTACTCCGAACTCGAGGTAGTACCGCTAGAAGCCATCGGCATGCACGATGCCATGGGGAGAAGAAAAAAGGGTGCGAAATGGCTTTTGGTATAGTGGCAGCCAGGGGGTCTGGTATTATGGCCAGGGCAAGGTGTTGTTGACATCAAATCGCTGACTTGGGGCCAGCCCACATGATGAGAGAGGCACACAATACTCCGTATATTGCCGCTGAGGGTGACCAGATGCAGGACCTACTCACACGGGCAGCCATGCCCATATTAAATGCACTCACACAGAGTAGCATCTCGTCGACACGCGGGGCACACACAAGCAAAACTTCAACAAGGTAGGTAGGTGACAGTTGGGGTAAAATCGAGATGGCCGGACAAGAGATTCGCACTAGGTAGGTCGGTAGTAGAGGTAGCAGCCATGGCTAGAAACAAAGAGGCACATGCAGACAAAGATTCAAACAAGTTGGGTGGCAGTTGCAAGTCCGAATGTTGCATTCTTGGGCTCCCCCTCCTTAGTTATTACGCGAAGGAAGAAAAAAAAAAACTAATATAGCAACAAACGATATTCCCCTTCCAAAGAAAAAAAAAAGACCGTCCCTTGCAAACGCAAAACAATCATCACGCCATCCAGCCCGAAACCCCGCGTGCAACAGCTGCCTAGGTATTTTGATAATAGATCATAAAATTAACAAAGTAAAAATCCTGCCATCTCCCTGGCCTCCTTTATGCCTTTTCGATGTTAACAATGCCGCCGTGGCTATCCACAGCCACGGCCTTCTTCGCTGTCGAGACCTTGACCGGGTTTGGAGCTTCGAAGATTTCGTCGAGCTCTTCCAACTGTAGAGGGGAAACACACGTTAGTTTAAAAATAAATAAATAAACAAAAATCCATTGTAGATGCTGATTTTGGGTGAATATACTTACAGTGCGTCCCTTGGTTTCGGGGATGAAAAAGTAGACCACAACCACCTGAACGAGATCCCAAATGGTGAAGATGATGTATGTCTTCCAGCCAATCTTCTCCATCGACACTGGCCAGGCAAATTGGTTCAAAAGACCAGCGGCGTTGACGGCTAAACTGGAAAATGCCATGCCCTTGGCACGCATCTCAAACGACAGCGCCTCGACAGGGTACAAGGCCTGCAGGGGAGTGATTCCGACTGAGTAGACGGCGCCAAAGATGAATACCATGGCCAGGGAAGCCTTGGACGCGGCAGGGTTGCTGTAGACGGGATCTCCGTCGGCGTCGACGCCAACATAGGATGCCGCAAACCGTGACGAAGCAATCGTCATGCCCATCCAGACGACGGTGCAGGCGGTGAAGGAGAAGAGTAGAAGAGGACGACGGCCCACCCTGTCTACCAAGAAGGCACCCAGAATGGCAAACGCAAACTGCTGGCAGTTGTTGATGAGCGTAATGTTGGCCTGCGCAATGGTTCCCGTGTAGCCGGCCGTATCGAGGACAGAGCCGAGGAAGTAGGACAGCACGGCGTTGCCGGCCCATTGGCCAAAGATGGAGATGGTGATGTTGCACATAAGACGGTAGATGGCGGCACGGTTGCGGAACAGTGCACTGTAATCCCACCAGCGCTTGTCGGCACCGTCCATGTTAAGGAGCTGCTCGTACTCAAAGAGCTGAAGGGTGACCCAGGGAGATTCTGGGTTGCCGTTGCCATGGTACTTTGTGAGGACGGCCTTGGCCTGTTCCTTCTTGTTGTTCACGTACAACCAACGGGGAGACTCGGGCAGGAACATGCAGAAGAGGACGATGAGGCCGGAGAAGAGGGCTTGGAGCCAGGTGATGAGTCGCCACGAATAGTCGCCTCCGGTGTTGAGTCCGCCTCGGGCCGCACCGGCAGCAAGGATAGCTCCAGAGAACCACAGAGTGTTGTACATGGCTAGTAGACGGAGAAGTAACGTGTAATTAGTTTGATGAATCTTTGATTGCGGCGATGCGTGTTTTTGTGTTTTGAAATCAGAGCAAGAGACAAGGAAAAGGAAAACTCACCACCAACGCGACCACGGTACGCAGGGTGGTTAATCTCAACCACGTACATGGGGCCTGCCGCCGCCGCGAGAGAGACGCCGAATCCAAGCAAGAAACGGCCTCCCATGAACTGGCCCTGGGCGTTGGAGAGACCTTGGATAATGGTACCGATAATGATGAGAGCGGCACCAATCAGCATGCCCACTCGACGACCGAATCCGTCAATGGCAGGCCCGACAAAGGGAAGCGCGACAACGCCACCAATCTGGTACATGGAAGACACGATGCCGGCCCAGATGCCGTCGTTTTCGACCTTGTACTTTTCCTTGAACCAGGGGTTCTGCAGGAGATTGTTGATGAGAGAGCCATCGTAGCCGTTCATGGTACTGCAGAAAAAGGCAATGAGGGAAAACAAGTAGATGAGGATCTGAGCCTTGGTGAAGGCCCTGGGCGGCTCCTTCATCATGGCTTCGGCAAAGGCCTCGTGGCCGGTGACGACCTTGGTCCTGAGTTCTCCCTACATGATTAAGATTATGTGTAAGCGACTCTACCCATCATGGTGGCAATAAAATCAAACAAGGAAAGGGAAAGCATCGGATTGATTTTGCCATACATGGTCTGGTTCTTCATGGTCATGGGTCTGGATATCGTTCTTTTCGCCCATTGTGACGGATGGGAGAGAGAATATCTAGCCCTCTCGGCCGGACCAGCTCTTCTTCCAAAGTTATCGAGGACAGCAAAGGGCGATGAGAAAAATTCACTGCAAGGTCGCCCCTTGTTGTTTTACTGTGAGGGACGTCGAATGGATTTGGGAGTGGGATGAAGATGAAGAGGAAAGAAGAAGGTTGCAGTCTTGTCTTGATCGCCAGGGGGGGTTGTCGCTTTTTATGTTTATCTTGTTCCTTGCTCTTTTGCCAGCCCGTGCCGTCCCCCAGCCCTTTCACGAGCTTGGATGCTACTTTTTTAGAATCAGGAATTGGCCCTTGTCAATAGGGCCGAACAAGCGAAATACTGTTGTGCGAATGATGTCTTGCCAGCACCAGCGTCTCAAGCCATCTCAGCTTTGAATTTCGCCGGTGGAAGGCATACGGGCGGATTATTTGAAGGGAAGCTCCAAGAAATTGGGCATGCCGTGCCGCTTATACGGCTCTCTCCTTTCCACTCATACGATTGCGGTGAGGAAGCTATTGGACAGAGGCGTCCTTCTGTGGCGTCCCTTTTCGGCCCTCGCAACAATGCGGGGGACTGTCCCAAGCCAGATGCAGTTTCGGAGCGGAACCCTCCGCAACTGCTGGCGAGTGGATTGGGAATAGGCGCAATCCAACCCCGGGTCGAGGCGACGGTTGTGCGGCGCTTGGGCGGACGCTTGGTTCCAGTGAATAGACATTAGCCTAAGTGACGCGGATCATCCGCTCTGGGGGATCTGGGACTCTCCAGACTGACGATTGGGCCGAGGCCACGCGAGGCACGGAGAAATCCTACCGCTTGCTGCGTCTTGGCGGGACATGAGGTGATGCGATGCGGTTGGGTTGGACGAGTCTAGAGGGTTGTCACCTTGTCAATATTGATTGCCACCAGGCCATGGTGGTTGCAGCATCAAGTTTGCGCATGTCAGATGGGCCATGTGCCTGGCGTATGGTCAGCTTGAGAACTGACTCGCGTAGTAGCAGAGTTTAAATAAATACAAAAACAAGTACACGAAATGGAAGAAGTAGAAGATGAAAAAAAGAAGCAAATACATGCCAGTGGTCCTAGAGCTGCTGTTGCAAGCATGAACAAAAAATTGGGGGGTTTTTTTTCCAATTTTTTTTTGGTTGGTGGTAAGACCAGGCTGACGATGACATGATACGACTGGTGACTTGAGAATCTCGAGATGCGAAAACGATAGTGCTAGCCGGGGGGTTAGTTGAGTTAGCTTTGCATCGGCTCACAGGGCCGGATGATTAATCAATCGGTTCAATTCCTAGTGAAAGAGAAGCCTTTTCGTGCCAAGCTGGATAGCTGAAGCAGCAGGTTTCTGGTCCCAAAGTGCGGGTGCCCGAGAATGGAGTCTCCCCTGTCTTTTCGTCTTTCTTTCAAAGAGGAAGCATTATCCAGGACATTGGGCTTTGTCGAGTATTTTGCACTAGTATTTTGCGAAATAGCCCGGCGCCAACTTAAGATTCAGTCGGTAGCTAAAAAAGGTCCCTGGTCGCGAATTACTCCGGGGGGATCTCGTAAATGTTTAGGTACGGCTTAGGTAAGAAATGCAGGAGTGCATGGAGCTTGTAGGGTAGGCACGGCGCACATTCAAGGCAGGCACGGCGCTGTCTCTTGGCACACACGGCTCGTACACTCTCACCTTGCCTTGGCTGCCTTGGTACTGCGTCCTCCATATTTCAGAGTAGCACTTGCCCTGGATTCAAATCTCACAGCGTGGTAGTCGGTTCAAGCCCAGCCGGTGACCCACTTTGACTGGTGGTCGGTCTCCACATCCTTCTTGATCAAATGCATATTCAAAGTCTTGGGGGATCGCAGCTGCTAAGGTTGATAGCCGAATACGGTCTACAGGCAAGAGCATTTGCCCCGGATGGAACCCACACTCAGGGCAGCCTGGAGCCGAAATACGACGCTGCTGTCAAGTTGACGAGATTAGAGGCAGCTGAGAAGGAAAGAATCGACATTTCCAAGCATAAGGTAGCAAGGGCATTTCCCGTTTTGACCCACTGAAGAATTCATTGAGCGACTAGTGGTGTGTTCATTGTGCTTTATATTGGGCATTTTTTTCATTATTTCAGGCTACTAACTGGTAGTACTACTACTAGTAGTACTAAGATCAGATTTATGCTTCATTCAGTCAATACTTTTATTTCCTACAAACCAACCGCCTTGACGCTCAGCGTCCACAGCTTTTCCGCCTCAATGTCGCTAATAGCTGCCGGGCTAACCTCGTCGACATAATAGTCGGCTAGCCGAGCTTTTTCTAGCAGATATGCACCGTTGTGGGCTGTAGGTCCAGCCAAGGACAACAATTCGCCGTTAGTGCTGTTTGCCACAGACGAAAACATGGGGATGCAGAGCAAGGGCAGGAGTGAGAAAAACAGGGGAGGAAACATACCCTTGAGAGTGGGATCAAAGGATGCAAAGATGTGAGTCGCGATTCCTTGCTCCAGTGTAATCATCGGCATCGCCTTTTGGAACCCAAATGGCGCTCCAGCCAGACGAGAGAGTTGTACTGTGAGGAAGAAAAACACCGAGTTAGCCATCGATCCAAATAACCACAACGACGACAGCTTAGCAGCAGCATTGGCTCAACACAACGTACACAATTTCTCGATGTCACCTCCAGGCGCGAAGTCGAGATGCATCCCCAGGTTCGTGGCGATCGATCCCGGGTTCAAGCTAAACGACAGCAGCCCACGCTCGCCCAGCCTCTTTGCTAGACCGATAGAGAATAGGATGTTGGCCGTCTTGGACTGGCCGTATGCCGTCCACTTTTCGTAAGTCTTTCCTTCCTGTATTTTGCAATGACAACAACCTTGGTTAGTCCTTGTCCTATTGAATCACATCTCTTCCTAGGACTGGCCTGACTCACATCAAAGTTGATGTCCGCGTGACGGATGCCGCTGAAGAAGTGTCCGCCGCTGCTGACATTGACCACACGGCTCTCCTTTGCTGCAAGAAGCTTCTCTGCTATCAGATTCGTGAAGAGAAAGTGGCCCAGATGGTTGGCCGTAAGTTGGCTTTCGAATCCGTCTTCGCAAATCTTGTATGGCACCGCCATGATGCCGGCATTATTCATCAAGACGTCGATGACAGGCACGTCATCCCACGAGTTGACCTCCTCGGCCGCCTTTCGCACCGCGGCAAACGAGTTTAGGTCGAGCTGCAGCGCTCTGGTCTTGACGTCTGGATGCGCCTTGGCCACGGCTCCAATCGTCTGGTTTACCTTGTCTAGATCGCGTCCTGCAAGGATAAGCAGCTTAGGCTGCCCAGCAGCGATGGTCGTGACATAGCCGGCACCCAGACTGTTTGGAGATACACCCGTCGTGAGGATGGTCTTGCCCTTGATTATTGGGGCATATTCTGCGACCAACTCGGGGCCGGTGATGTTTTCGTTATATGGGTAAGGCATGTTGAAGGTGAAGTGATGCCCCTTATTCTAAAGGAGTTTGAAATCAAAAGAGTAAAGGGAGGATGCTATGAAGATGCTCAATGAACTGATGATTAAAAGGGAAGCTGGGCATGAAAACCAAAGAGCAGCAGGGTCAACGTTCATCTTTATACATTTCCCAAGACCTTATTCCCTTCACATTGTATAGGGCTTATTTTGATACCTATTTTGCCCCCCCTTCTCCACCGTTCTGTTGGTCTCGCATTCGCTTGGTGTTTTTCTATCCTCTCCGAGCTCCGTCCCTTGCTTTGTCCTATTTTCTTACTATATTTCCACCAATTCTCTCTGAACTGGGGAGAAAGCGGCATAGTTCTGTTAGGGTTTCACCATGATGATGTCCGCGAAGGCCGCTCTGCTTAGATATCCGCCGCCACGCCGCCGGCGCTGGTTGGCTGTCTACACTTGCCCAAAACGGCAATCGCTTGGCCCTCCTATGAGCTGCGAGCTTGCGGTCCCCAGGGATCTCCTACTTAATTTCTCTAGCGTATGTGTGGCGCTTGGCGCCTATCTCGATGATTTATCATCACTGCTGGCTCAAAATCAACCTCCGGGATACTGCCAGGCAAAAACAGAGTGTTCTGAATGATTTCTCATCATTCTTCGAGGCGGCGAGTATATCTCATCCCGAGTCCTGCAAAGCCCCTTTCACAGCCACTTGACGTTTTAGACACCCTTCTAGTTGGATTTTGTGGCACACTGAAGCATGCTGCCCTTCGCACCGCACTAAATGGGGAGAGGTTGAGCTGCAACGCTCTGATCTTGACGTCTTGACGCGTCTTGGTCCTTTAGCTTATTCATAGTCTCCAGCTTCGCCATCACATTGGCGTGAGCTTGATCTATATCTATATAGTCTGGGGTATCATAAAGTTTCATATCCATCAATTCCAAATCTTCTTCGCATCCATCCTCGGCACGTACTGTAAAAGACCTTCTGAAGAAGATTTCGCCCAAGGCCTCTAAAGACTCCGCCGCTGCACCCAGCCCTGCCGGGATAACGACCATGCCTTTAGAGCCAACCACATTGCCATCGAGACATTCTTCAGCTACGCCGCTGCCTCCGACCCTGTCAGATTAACGACCATGCTGGAAGACGCATCAACAACATGTGAAGCTGTTAGTCAAGCAAGAGAGCTGCCCGCTGCCCCCAGCCCTGCCAGGTTAACGGGTATGTCCTCGAGCCCGACCAGCACTTGGCGTTGGAATCTCTCATAAGACCTTATACAGTACCTTGTTCACCTCGTGTTCCGTGATATTATCGCCATAAAAGTGTAGCTAATTTCGCTTTTTACTTACCACCGCGCAAGGCGTACCATTACCACCAAGAAACCACAGCTCTTGTGCAGGGCCTCGTCTGGAAGATCGGTTGGAATGCAGAATTTGTTCGGCTAAAGGTGAGGTGTTTTGCTCTCGAAGCTTTCTTTGGCGGGGTTGCTTCTTCTGTGTAGGTGGCCTTTGTTCTCTACGCGGTCGTCTCTTATCAACTCGTTGCCGGGGCTTCCTATTAAGTTTTCTTGTGCCTGCTGAGGTGGTAGAAGTCTTGCCCGTAAGCTCATCTCTATCTCGTCCTGGGGATGCCTGGTTTCTCTGCAAAGGCTCTACATTTACGTATCCTTTAGGTGCTGGGTTTCTCGCTGTTGCTCCCGCATCTTCGTCTGGAGACGACTGGGCAGTGGTAAATGATGGGTTATCGTCAGTAGACACGGGGCTGGTTGACTTCGATCTTCTGAGCCCCCTTTGGTCGCACTCGTCGTCGGTCATATCTGGGTCGTAGTGGGGTGGGACCGCGGTTGAGCAAAGGCTGCTTTCCCTAGTCGCCTCAGACGGTGTTCTGTCCTGCACGAATCTGTACATCTCGGCAGCCCATTCCGGTGGTTGTTTGGAATCTGGGGTGGGATGGTGAATCGTTCTGGATCGCTTCTTTCTCGCGTCGTCCCGGAAATCATCTACGCTTTTGCGTTTCCCAGCTTGTTCCGAGGTCGGCGAAGCTTTTGCAGCCCTCTGTTTGTCTTGGCCCGCAGATCTCTCCGCATCCGCATCCTCATCTTCAGCACCCTCACTCATCACGCGCCGTTTTTTCCTTCCAGGTCCCTTCGCATTCTCATTACTCTTCCTCTTTCTTGTTGAGCTCTCGGTCGTTCGTGCTTGCGCCAACGTCTCGGGTTGGTCCGGACCGCGACGTCTGGATGACGATCTGTGATTTGGCTTGTCGCCAATAGTAGCCGCAGGTGATGGGGATTTTGAGGTTGACGCATCTCGAGACTCCGGTTCGCTGCTCGCCGCCCCGTGAGAACTGTAAGGAAAAATGACTTGAGGAGCACCAGCCAAACGCTCGGCTTCGCGCCTGCTTTTGAAACGTTCCATCTTCTGCCTCTGCCAACGCCTCCTCCTGTCCTCCTGTCTCTTGCGTTCATCTCTAGCAAAGCCATCAAAAAACATCACCATTGAGTCGAACGCCATTGTGCGCGTGAATAGAGACAAGGCAGCGCATCGATCCACGATGTCGTCATTCAAACTGTCTGGTTTCAACTTCACCTCCATAGTCTCCGCATCGTAGCATAGTTGGCAGAACATGTTATGAGGAAATGATACAAGCCAAGTACCAATTTCATTCCATGCCTTAGTCATCTCCTTAATCCTTTGAGCCTTCCGCTCCTCTAGTTTAGAGTAGAACTCATCCCGAGTTTCAGCATACTCGGCGCATTCGTAGACATCCCGGTGAAAAGCAAAAGGATTCTGTAACGGAAATTTCTTGGTATTGAAGCGATCGTGCAGCGTGGCGAAGAGCTCATGAGGATCTAGGTCGAATTTGCTATTCGGCCAATACCACGATGGATCATCTATGTCCGGAAACAGAGGATCCATTGTAAATAGGACCTTGAAGATGAAGGCTAGATTGTGGATAATGGGGAAACAATGGACGACGTAAGCTAGGCCGTCATGTTCTGAGGCAACGGCTCACGTGATGCAAAACTAGCAAAGTACTCCGTACTAATTTTGGACTTCAATATAATTAAAATCAACGAAAAAAGAAGAAAAAAATAAAGATAATAAAAAAAGAGAATATTTTTAATAATACAAAATAATACAAACAAAACAAAACAAAGAAAATTGTAACAACGCCAGCAGTGCTATACCTGGCGGTGTAGGACTACCGCACTGCTAAAGCGCCTAGCTCTTACGGGCCGAGCCGCAAAGCTCGGACGCGGTAGTTTTCCTTTATCATAAATACTGAGGTAGCTATTAACGGTGCTGCATTGCCTTGGGCTCTTTTGCCATCCTTATCCTATGCTCTAGTTGATCAATCCGCGTTCCAACATATATACAAATTGGCTTGGTACTGCACTTTGAGAACTTTTTTTTTTTTTTTTTTGATTTTTGTTATCGTAATCTTCACAGTATTTGCTTGCATCTTTATAACCTCTTTCCGAGCCTCTGGATTAATACGCACGACCCTGTTATTCGGCTTTCCCACTGTTCTCGACATTGGATATACATGCTACTTGGTATAAATGGAACACACCAATCCACACGCTTCTGACGGTATCAATCTGCTCAAGACCAGTGACAACAAGCGAGGTATGTTTGCCAGTTTCACGGGGCAAGCTGTCTGAGTTGGAACGAACCATGCCCTCAACTCGCTATAGAATGCGTCGCGAATTGCGAAAGCCTCCAACAGGCAAATCATCCATCCAAGAACGAGACGTCTGATTCAACAAACCCTTTCAACTCCGGCGAGTTTGAGGCAATCCGGAAACTCGATAAAGAATTGCTGGACAGATTGAAGGAGGAGGATGCAGGTAATCTATGCGGACAAAATGGTCCATCATCCGATGCCACGAATGCCCTCACATCGCGTGAAATCAAAGCAATCCACAAACGCCATGAACAACCAGACTCTCGTTCGGAGAAGGAAATTGCAGGCGATGCAAGTCATTCTTTGAAACCTGACTTGCTTCAACAAGGAGAAACCTGCAAACAGGGCACTCCCATGGGCGGTAAAGCAACACGAAGCTCGCACGCACCAAACGAAAGCATTGCCACCAGGACAAGGAGCCGCATGCAGGTCAGACTTCCGGAGCGATGTAGACCGGGTATTGCAAGGGCCAGGCTCAGATTAAATACAAAGAGTCTGAAACAAGTCAGCGTGCAAGCCATGGGATCGTCAGTAACGAATGCTCTCCGCACCATGGGGGAAGAAGTCGTTCTTGCCCAGTCGCAATGTGATTATGGGTTTAAACTGCAGATTAGGTCATTGTACCAGAACCGTCGAATCACCATGGAGCTCGTCTTCGACCCTAGTAGCGACGTTTTACTTTTGTGCAACATAGCAGGGTTGATCACTCAGGAGACTATTGCTATTAAGCAGCTGCCGGCTAGCTCCCAGAGCATAACCGCATACATCGGGAATAAGGGAATTTTTGTTCTCAACGTCTCTTCATATGGTATCTACATGTCGAACGAGCATATTTTGGACATGGATATTCTCCCCCGCCGCTATATCTCGTCCTTGACAGAGCCCCGCAGTCAGCCGAGAGGAACCAACAAGAGAGCACTTGGGGCATCATCGCCACAGCAAGGTTCAAAAGCAAATAAAAGAGCAAAATTAAAAGAGGCGAGCGAAGAGCCAAGTGATTCTACTCTCTTTCAGACAGCGCCGACTCATCCGCTGACCGACGACCCCGCTGCTGCAAGGTCACTATCAAATGTCAGCAATTCTAGCATAAGCTTCGTTTCCGACTTGCGTCGTCATCCACTAGAGGAACTTGAGCTCGGTGATAGCGTAAAGATAGTCTGTGCCAACAAGGAAGAGGACTATGAGCTTACTCGCAAAGCTGATCTATCAGTGCAAAGAAACTCGCTTGTCTACAAAGCCTCTTGCTCAAAAGTTGCAGAGGTAGTGGTAGTTAAAATATGGCGAAGTAAGCTGAATTTGGACGCGGATTCCCCCCCTTCAGCCATGAATGTCTCGTCTGTTGGCAAATATTGGTTGAACGAGGTAAAAATCCATTCTGAAATAGGCGAACATGTAAGTCAAGACTTGGACTGTATATAACTTCCATAAAAGCTAATTTTCATCATTAGCACGCCATTGCAGCTTTTCTTGGCGCTGACGCAAGATTCCTCTCGATCCATCTCGAGTTTGTGAATGCGCCCAACTTGGTATCGTACTGCGACCGCCGTCCAAACGGTTATTGCAAATTAGACTACAGCGACGCAAGGCGAGTGCTTTATAATATTGCCGACGCCCTGAACTTCATCCACGAAAAGGGAATTGCACATGATGATGTCAAGCCAGCCAACATCCTCTACTCAAAGGATAGAGGCCCAGTCCTCATCGATTTTGGGTGGTCATCAAAGCGTTCATCTGCGGCGGTTGAACATTGCGCTGGGTCACCGTGGTATATACCTCCCGAATACCAGCGGATCGGCAGGCGTGGCCCCCCTGGCGATGTATTTGCCCTTGGCGTTGTTATGCTTTTTCTCCTGGGTCAGATTCCGCTCCCGGAGCTATAGTCACCGCTCTTGACTTGGCAGATTTCTCATCTGAGAAAGCTTGGTCCAGACGCTCTCACGGCCGTGCGTAAAATGAATGAATGGCTGGATATAGTCGACATAGCCACGGGCAAGCTTGGTGAATCTCCGGGTATTGTTTCAGATAAATATGTTGGAAATATTATATGCATGATTCAAGGTATGCTAGAATTTGAGCCCGAAGAAAGGATCACTTCGCATGACTTATTTCGCGAGCTGAGGCGATTAAGAAGTCCAAATTATATGAATATCAATTTCATATAGCAAGGTTAAATAGATATGCGACAAAGAAGGATGGAAGAGATTGGCCATAGTATAAAAGATGAACATTTGAAAGATGTTGGAATAAAAAGGGCCCTGCTCTTATCGAACGACATGATTATCCTTATAAGGGTTTCACCAATTCCAACAAAAGATTTGCCACAATTTAGTATTATTATAAATATTATAACAAAGAGCATTATTAAAATCTAGAGCGCTGATAAAAAACTATGTGAATTTGGGTTCCATGACAGTCAGGTGCCAAAAGTCTGCCAACGCCAAAAAAAAAAAAAAAAGCACCAAGTTTGTGAGGCATTGGTTTATTTCAGCTTCAGTCCTCAACAGCTTTTAGTAAATTTAACGAAATAAAAAAAAAGACCAACGAATAAAATACCTATTATTTATCTATAAATCTCTAGATTTATAAAATGTGATTAATATTTTGTAGATTTAATTATACGTTATTAATAGTGTAGCTTTTGGTGGCATTCAGTCCACCGTTCGCAGACTTTTGGCACATAACGGTATCTAGAACTAAAGAGGTGCTGTAATACATTTCAACGCAAGTTAATGCACCATTTTAGCTACATTTTATACTCCATCTATATATATTTCTTTCAAGGCTACAAGCATATATTATTGTTGGAATATAAACGGGCCCCGCACTTATCGAACGAGGTCATTGCCCTTATAGGATTATATCCCCCTCAAGTTTTGCAGAAGCCCCCCTTCACAGCCACTTGACGTTTTAGGGACCCATCTGGATGGGTTCTGTGGCACAATAAAGCATTCATGAAACAGCGCAAGAGAGTCATCAGTCGTCGTCCAAAACAATGCTTCAACATCTCATTTCTTATTAAGCCCCCCTTTCTTTGCTCGAATTATGCCTCCTCCAGCCCAACATAAGATCAGTGAAATGATTGGTGATGAGCTCCCGGTTCCATGTTCACTCTGTAGAATAGATACACGCAGCTTTCACTCTTGAAAGAGCAATCGAGGACAAGAAATGATTAATGACAAATGATGACGTGACAATGCAACATGGAGTTGAAAAAAAAAAACCTTCCTGAAAAAAAAACGACAAATTAGAAAAAAAGAAACAAGAATAGCACAATGCGGCATCAAATCATACGGCTCGCCAACAAACCGCATCAGACCAGACAAGGGACAAAAATAACAAACAATCCGTACAACAAGTGGTATCCGACAAGGTACATTGTTAATATCAACTCCATGTATGCCCCGGCCGAGATGTTGCCTGCCCCATTGGCAACGCCTGGCCGATAATTTTCTTTTTTTCATATCGTCAGTGAAATGCTCTCTAAAATCTTCAAGTGTCTTTTTCTCTTTGTCTGTTTCTCTTCTCGTCTGTCTTTCCTTCTCTCTCTTTCATACACGACATCATCTCCTCTGCAAATGTAACTGTGCTATCCTGCCAAGGGGTCGTGTCCCATTGTGCTTGCTTGCTTGCTTGCTTGCTTGCCTGCCTGCTTATTTGCTAAAAGGAGGGGAAAAAAAAACTTGCAACTAAAATTCTCATGCTTGCTTCGTTACTCGTAGTCAATTCATGTATATTCCAGGCGCTGGTCATTCTCTTTTTGATAACCTGTATTCTCTCTCTACTCCTCTTCTTCCTCAATGGGAGCTGGGGTCCGGCGCTCGACACGCCTCTTTGGCCGTCTGTGCCGGCTGCTGCTGATGTTGCTGGCCGAGTCATCGGGGTACAGGTCGTACTCTTCCATCTGCCAGTCGTCGTCGCTGGCGTTTTCGGCGTCGCTGCCGGCCCAAGCGGGTCGCTCGTAGCCCGAGTTTTGAGAGTTGCCCGAGCCTGGAATCGAGAGCACGTCGATGCGTCGTCGGTTCTGGAGGTTCTGCATGAGGCCGGCTCCGCGCTGCCGCAGGGCGGTTCGGACCGTCTCAGCCTGATGGTGCAGCTTCTCAAACGCATCCTCGAGGGCTTCCATGCCCTGATAAATCTCGCGCTCAATCTCGGCAATGGCTGCCATCTCCATCTCCTCGTCGTTGGAAACCGGAGGCCGGCTTCCGCCCATGCCCGAGGACGTAAGGCTGATGAAGGACGCAGGGGTGGCGCCACGGGAATATGGTGAGAAGGGGGTGTTTGTTCGGGATCCCATGGCCGAAGGACCGCGGAAAGGGGTTGGGCCCCTCGATTCTACGCCGCCAAAGTCGTCGCCGTCGGCGCCAGACCACAAGAATCCGTCGAAGCGGCCAGACGTCAGAATCTCCCATTCCTGATTATTAATGTTGGACAAGGTGATGAGGAGGTCGTGGGTATGGTGATTCTTGATGAGATAGGTGGCGCTCTCCGCATCGCGAGGAACCTGTTGAAGGCGGTATAGGCGCTGCAGGGAGAGGCCGGTTTTGACGATGAAGTCGTTGCGCGGCCGGTTGAGAGGAGTCGGGGCGCGGGTTGCTGGTCTCAGCTCCTTTGATCCGGCGAGGAGGGCGTTGAAGAAGGGCCGGTCCTCGGCGTCGAGGTTGGTCAGGATGGCGAAGCTCAGCGTCTCGTCATCAACCTCTTGGGGTGGCGGCACAGGGGTCTCGCCGGTGCTGTGAAGCCATTTGTCGACAGCAGACCTGACCTTTTTCGACTGTCGCAGATAGTGCTCCCTAAACTCCTCGGCAATATCGGGGTCCAGCTGGATGGGAGAATCCGGCCTCCGAGGCGTCTCTCCAGATATCTCGGCCGCCTTGGTGCCAATGTCTGCCAAGTCAAAGGGCGGCCATGAGGGGAGCTCAATGCGGCCGCTGACCCATTCAAGGACATCTCCCCAGTTGAGGCCGCGGTGAGGCTCGTTGGACTTTTCACAGATGATGCAGGAGCAGCCATGAGGCGGCAGGTCTCGAGAGAAGACGTTCTCCAGCCGGTCAAGTAAGCGGCGAGCGACCGATCGATGGCCAGTGGCCACGGCAACAGATCCCTGCTTTGAGAGGACCGTTTGATACTGGTCCAGGAGACTGACAAAGGGCGTGAAGAGCGTCTCGGCGCCGGTCAGGGGGGAATTGGAGGGTCTGGAGCTGCCGTTTTGAATGGGCAGAACAGACAAAAAGTGTCTCGTAACCGGCTGTGATAGGCCGCCATTTTGCAGCAGGTAGTCTACCCTGGGTATCTCGAGGACATCGACGGCGGGTGGCGGAGGAGGCGGGGGAATAGGCGGGGGA
>PXNZ01000433.1:0-29576 GCA_003012085.1 Trichoderma brevicompactum | reverse complement strand
TTTTTTTTTTTTTTGAAAGCTTCATATCCAAGTCCAAGGCATCTTGGTCAGAACTCGGCGTTGTCTCTGCCGTGCGACCCCCTGAACAAGGCAGCAGTGGATTCTCCCTCCCTGAGCCTCAGCCGCTTTGCTTTTGAGGTAGGAACACACAAGCTCCAGGTTTGCCGTTACGCCAACCTAACTAGAAGCTAGGCTATATCACACACGACACGCACTTCCTCAGCTATCGTATAAGAATCAAATACCTCTATGAAGATGGACTCCTCGAAAACCCTTAGTGCCGTAGGGAAGCAGGCGGCGCAGTATGACTCACCAGAACAGCTTCTCGACGTCTTCAAGGCTGCGGCACTCTCCGTCACTAAGCTTTACAAGACCTCCGCCAGAGCAGAAGCTCGTGCTCGCGCGGATGGATATCAGGAGTGTTTGGACGACCTTCTAATGTTCCTAGATAAGGAAAACATTGGCTTGGACGATGGCGAGGGTTGGAGGATACGGAGATGGGCCACGGAAAGGCTTGATGGTCGAGACGCGGGACACCAGAGCGCCGAGAGCGAGGATGAGGTCGACAAGGGCGAAAGAAACGTGTCTCCCGAAACTGCCCGAGCCAGTGCTGAGCCATCAATCTCCACGCCAGCTCAGATCCAAGCACGAACAGTCTCCCCTCCCGCTACCGTCCACGTCCCTGCGATGACCGAAGAGCCAACCCACTTCGTCGTACCAACACAAGAAGCATTCACCTTCCATTCGTCGTATCCAAACATTGCCACATTGGATTTATCAGATCCGCGCCCGCAGGACGTGCCTGCTTTTCCACCATCATTGAGCTCCAAATTCGGAGGCAGCTCTTCTCGAACCGGCCCTCGATCTTCAACACACCTTGGCCGAGGGGCCGGGACGAAGCGGAGGATGGACTTTGATGACTTCTTCGGTGGCTGTTTAGGAGGCAAAGACCCCGTCGGCAACGGAAGCAAACGCAGTCGACACACATGACCGCTATTTTACTTACTTCGTTTCATGTATTTTTTTTTCTACCAGCGATCACCATGTCATTCAGATACGACAGACATAGCACCGCCGCAATATTTCGTGTACATCGGATGGGAACATAGGGTAACTGCGGGACATGGGAGGGAGGTAGCATAGATATCAGGGGCGTTTTTTTGTACTTTTTTTGGAGGAAATGAATCTGCATCGATGGTGTCTAGGTTGAAGGATACTCATCATACATATCTGGAGTTTGTCTCGAATAGAAGGAATGGATGGGAGTAGTCTAGGTACTTATACCATGAATCAGAGCAAACATGCCAGCTCTGGAATGTCTGGACAATGATTTTTCTTTTTTTGGAGGCTGTTGTATGGTGCAACATAGTAATTGTAACCGTAATTTAAGTTGACTCTATCACTCTTCATGTAAGCTCTACTCGATACCTGAATGGTTGGAGGATTCGATGCCCAGTTGAGCTCGTAATCTACTGTTCTCGGCTTCAAGGTCCTCCAACTGCTGCTCGAGCACCTCCATTCTCTCGGTAGCGCCCAAGACGACCTCTTCAGAGATCTTTGCCAGTCTCCACAGACGGAGGACGACAATCAGAGAGCCGATAGACTCGGTCAGACCCCTGGAAAATATATCTATGACAAAACTGGCAACAATGACAGCAGAGTCAAAGAGATGAAACCAGGAGGCAAGGAAGCTTCGTTTTGCCGACAGGGTTAGAGACAAGGTTCAAGACAGCACAAAAGATCAGACCTACCGCAAGCCAAAGGCAAACAAGCATGCGAAAAGCTCAATGAGAAAGAGGCTGCTAAACACCAGACCAGCGATTTCCAGGCTTTCGGTGACATTTTCGACCCAGGGCTCGTCGTTCTCGTGCATCTCGCAAGCAATCAGCTGTATGAAGACGTTTGCGAGTAACGCGGCCACATCCAGCGCCACGATGCCCATGATGACGAAGTGCTTTGTGCGAGACTCGAGAAGGCGCTGGCTAGTCCTGCGACATCGTCGCAAATACCCCGAGAAGGAGGAAGATTCTCGTGAGGACCTGTGCCACACCGGTAAGTCATCGCCGTCGTCCTCATGGTAGCTTTGAAGCAAGGGAGGAGTAGATGAGCGGTCCGCCATGGCGTTTTGTAGAAGGTGATGTAAATAGATCAAGTCGATGGGTCATTCAAAGCTACTAATGTGTGTTATTGAATACAATTTACGCATAAGCCACTCTTTAAAAAAAATGGCAAAAAATAACGTGGGAGAGGTATATAAGTCTGAGAGCAAGAGCACAGCCAGGAGACGATGAGAAGTCAGCTGGCAGTCCGCACTACTAAAAGAGGCGCTACAAATGAGAGTAATGCATTAGTACAGCAAAATAGCATTGGGAACGCACCAAGTCAGCTGGCTAGTGATCCGAGCGGTTGAGCTGGAGATGCTCATCGCCAGCAGGTTGCCGATATCCGTCCATGTGAAACCTGGAGGGGCAGAAGAGGCAGCTTCAAGGTCCAAGTCAATTTAGCCAGTGGGTAATAGTGACAACTCACACGAAGAACGGAGCAACTTCGTATAAGCAATCAGCAGCTGTATTCTCGCTCTCCGCAAGGCAAAGGTACCTGTATCCCAAGGCGCAGACTAGCAGTCACTCAGTGGACCGCGGACGACAGGCAGCCTTATGCGCGGACAAACTTCGGCTCTGCGCCGCGGCAGCTCGAGGCTCAAGTGACGATTGTTCCATCTCGAATTTCTTCATCTGTTTGCCTTTCTCGGAATCATCCTTTCCTTTTCGTCGCAGACCAATCTTGCTGTCGCGTCCGATATCGCTGCAGCCAGTTAATCCAGGTGAGTGCCATTTGGCGTTTCAATCAATCTTTTTTTTTTTTTTTGGCCGTGAAACCTGGAGCGGTCGCGCTTCAGGCTCAGTCAAAACGTTATTCCCAATCTGCACAAGGGGGGCGCATCCTAGCCTCTTTTTTTTTCCTTCCTCTCCTGTCCCTTCAATCTTTCTTCGTTGCTGTAGCAAGAGAATTTTCTTGCGCTGGTCATATTCAAAAGGCTGTCGCTGATTTCAATTCGTCCTCCGTTTCAGTTATCCCAGCAGAGACTCTGTCGATTCATTCGGTCAAGCACAATGTCGGACGCAGACAAGCCAGAGGGAATCCCCGAGGGGGAGCGTGAGCCGGAGAACGAAACTGCGGCCAGTGAAGAGGTGGGTTTAGCTTTTACACGCGCTCTAGACAAGAGCTATCACCTGAATCGATCTGACACGCCCGCGCGCTAGGAGGAGATCCAGGCGATGAAGCGCCGAGTTGCTGAGATGGAAGAGGAGGCGAAGAAGCTACGCGAGATGCAAGCCACATTGGAGCAGCAGTCTGCTGATCTCGCCGACGATAAGGAGTCTGTGGACGCGCGCAGCATCTTTGTGGGCAATGTTGACTACTCGGCCTCCCCAGAGGAAGTCCAGGCGCACTTCCAGAGCTGCGGTTCCATCAACCGAGTCACCATCCTCCTAGACAAGTTTACAGGGCAGCCCAAGGGGTAAGCATAGATTCACATGAGCCCCATCCCAAGCGCCGTCTACCTCTTTTTCCCCCTCGAAACTTTCAATACTGACTCTGATTCTTTCATTTAGCTATGCCTACGTCGAGTTTACTGAGCCTAGCTTGGTGGCCCAGGCTCTCGTCCTGAACGAGAGTGTCTTCAAGGGACGCAACATCAAGGTTACTCCCAAGCGCACCAATATTCCTGGCATGAGCCGTGGTCGCGGAAGAGGGGGCTTTCGCGGGGGCGGCGGCCGAGGAGGCTTCCAAGGGCGCGCAGGATTCCCTCGCGGCGGAGGTTACCGTGGCGGCTACCGGGGCCGTGGACGAGGTTACGCCCCTTACTAGGAGCAAGGAAGTGTTGCTCAAAACACGAGACCTGCCCAGAGTAACGGATTGCATGATGGTCTTCCAGGCATCGGGTCTGAGGGGAGGTTTATCATTTCTCGCGATTAAACGGAAAGTTTCTTGTTTTTTTGTTTTTCTTTTCCTTCTTTTTTTGGAGAGTCATGCGGGTTTTTTTCTCTACGCAAATGACAAAAGATATCCAGCATCTAGGTTGGCATAATTGAGGAGAAGGGCAGAAGGATATGGAGGGAGCTACAACGAGAAAATGGGAGGGGCAGGGAGAAGGACACTACCTAGTATTGCTTTACTTTGATGGAAAATTGCCTGTGGCTTAGTAGCTAGGTCCAAGTTGAGAAAGACAGGATCAGACATGGGCGATGAGATTGCGTGTATAATATCAGAAATTCGACAAGGGAAAGGATCTGGAGTTTTAGGCCTTGGTATCAACACCAGATGCCAATCGGAGGTTAGAGGAGGAAGTCAATTGATTTTATTTTCCCTGTTGGCTTTGCAATCATTTGAGCCTGTCAATGAAGTTGCACATATTCACGCTGCCATTGTATAAAACTTATTTACGGTATATAGCGATCCATGAGGGCTGATTCGGCCGAATTCTAAGGTGACTACCTCCTGGGTCTCTTACAAAGCGCTTATAGGGCGTAACACCAGCCCCTCATTGCCGGGTTGATCAACTGCCGCCTTATAATTGACGACATTTGACACTCCCCCGTCCGATTCTCGCATCACAGATGGGAAACTACAGGACAGATCCACAACAATTATATATCCTCTTGATCTAAGATTGGAGCGAGGATGACAAACCAAGCATGGCTTTGCAGGTGGCGTATTGCAATCGCCTTTGATACGGCTCCGGTGTAGAGGCCGGCCACACTAATACTACATGGCTTCGCACTCTGGCCAAGTGGGCTTGCGATTTTTGCCTTTCAGCCTACAGCATTAAATATTTTCCATCTTTCCTTTTCTGGTACACTTCTGCTTCCTTCTATGCATCATATTTTAGTAGGAGTATGCAGTCGTGATGTGCAATAATGACAGGCTTAGACCGTACATAGAAGCCGACCCCCTGCGACTTTATACTCCGTAGGGGGGTCCGATCCGGCGTGGGATTGGATAAGGGTGGTCACCAGCGCATTGTCCCCAAATTGAGTATGCCATTAATAGAATCGAGCACTACAAGTCACATACGCAAACTCTCTTGTCGTACAGAGCTCGGAGCAGTGAGTAATATGGAGGGGAGTTGCTCCGTAAAGCGGTGCTCTGGTCTGTTTTACCCGTCAGGTTTGCCGGTTTAGACTGGCCAGACTGCGCCCCGGGGTGCCGTCGATATTTGCACGGTAAACATTGGTAATCATGCCAAAGAGTGCCGTTTTCCAAGGTGACAAAGTGATGACAGAAAAGCACCGATAGAATGATTTGGCGGCCATTAGTCAAGACTGGCTGCGCATTATGGCCATTTTACATATACAAGCGCAAGTTATGGAGCACCTTGAGAGACTCTGATGTACCACTGCTAAGTCGGGCAGGTACACCCCGGGTAGAGGCAGTGCCAGCGGAATTACTCGCATGTCGTGCTTCCACACGCAAATACACCAATAACTCGGGCGCCTTAGAGTTGGCTCGACGGCTTGTAGGGCGTGTTTGCCACGCTATTATCTTGCCCGTGCTTGTTATTCCTTTGCTTGCTGTCCGCTTCTGCGAGGTACCGGCCTAATCTGCTTGGTGGTACCAGGACGCTGTCTGGCGGTGGCACACTGTATATAAAAGCTTCCGTACCTTCGTGCCACTGTTGCCTACTAAAAGTACCTCTTTACTACCTAGTACCTACGTTAACATCGAGTGCTGCTTCGTACGTACGGAGTACATTACTAGCAGCAAGCTTTTTCACGCTCCCTTTGTGCCGACTCCCGGCCTGGCGAAAAGGCAAAAGCGCCTTCTGGGTAATATACCCAAAACAAGAAAAAAAAAACCACCTCTCTGCTTCCGGGAACAGCTGAGAGCCAGGAACAAAAAAAAAAGCCACACAGGCACGAAATGCTCCTACTGTTTGTAATAACATAGGTCAGTTACCTGCAACGCAAACTAGAGCATCGTCACTTGTAGCAAAGCCACAGGGCCCCGAAGCACGGCAGCCAAGCAGCGCCCTAAAGGAGGCCCCAAGGAGGCCGCCTCTTTTCCCCCCCCCACTCTGCCGGGCCACAGGCCGCCCAGCCAACAAACGGCCCTCAGCCAGCGCCCCGTAACCGCCTGAGCAGCGCTGCGAGGGGATTCCACTTGTCAGCCCGCCTTTGCAATCCCTACTAGATTCCATCTCCTCCATCATCGTCACAGACCAGCTCTGCCGTCCATTGTCCAAGGTCATCTTGGCTGCAGTGAGATTCCAGCGCCGCCCCCTCGCGTCCGTCTCTGGCCTTTGTCTGATATCGTTCAGCAAGCACAGGACTCGTCACGTGTTCCTTATCGCACCCGCCACCCAGCCAGAGAGAGCGGGGAGTCTGGCCTGCACAGCCCCAACTTTGCTCAGTTCGCAGCATATCCTCGCTCGTCGTCACTTGCAGTGCCGTCCTTCTCCTTAACCGTCCACCCCCTGGGCGCCATCTCGAACCGCTGGGCTTGTGCTGGTGTCAAATCCACCGGATTGCTTTGATTGCTGTGCGTTCTCGGAAGGCTGGTGTTGCCGTGCCTGGAGCGCTGCACGCACGAGAAAGAAACCCGTCAAGATGGCGAGCCGAAACGAGTCTGGGTAAGATTCACGATTCTTTGTTCTCTCTTTTTTTTTTACTGGGCCCTGGATGGCCTTTGATGGAATCTTCGTCTAATGCGCATGTCTTACAGTAGACCCAATCTCCGTATTACAAGTGCGTCTTTGATGCAAGCCACTCCTGTCTAAAGAGACCCCTACCTTATTAACATGCATCGTCATAGTCATCGCCGCCGATGGATTGTACAAGCGGGATGTCTTTCGTACGTGCTCCCCTCCTACTGGTTATAAATGCATTTCGTTCCCCTCGTCGACCCGCCGCCAGCTAAACAATAATAGGCTTCCCCGATCCCTTTGCTGTAGCGACCATCAACGGAGAGCAGACCAAGACGACGACTGTGAGCAAGAAGACGCTCAACCCGTACTGGAACGAGAGCTTTGATTTGTACGACTACCCTTGCCCTAACCGCCGTAATAAAGTTGTTAATGTGCTAAATGTCCGATTTTCGATAGCCGGGTTGATGAAGGGAGTATCCTAGCCGTCCAGGTTTTCGATCAGAAGAAGTTCAAAAAGAAGGACCAGGGTTTCCTTGGCGTTATCAATATCCGAATCGGCGACCTGATTCCAGAAATCGGCCCCGAAGCCGATGGTATGTCTCAGGCCTCCCTGCCCCCTTTTATTTCCTCGCCAACTACTAGTAGCTCGCTAACGCGTAGCGCTTTCCAGATCAAATGATTACGAGGGACTTGAAGAAGTCAACTGATAATCTCGTCGTGCACGGCAAGCTCATCCTTAACCTATCTTGCAACCTCAGCACCCCCATTCGTGCGGGCCAAGCATCATCGAACCGGCCCACACTCGGTGCACCCAGCGGCTCTAACCTGTCGACTCTCTCTGCTCCGGCCGGTGAACGACCTAGTTCTGCCATGTCCGGTCCCAACGGCAATGCGCTCGGTTCTCAACCCAACCTCACCCACCATCCTGCCAGCGTCAGTGCCGCGCCCGCCTCTGCGAGCGTCAATGGCTCCCAATCTCGCCCCAACAGTCAGCTGAGCCCCTTCGAGGACGCCCAAGGCCGTTTGCCTGCAGGCTGGGAACGCAGAGAGGACAATCTGGGCCGCACCTACTATGTTGACCACAACACCCGGACCACCAGCTGGAACCGCCCGACGGCCAACGGAACCGCGGCCGAAGTCCGAAACGAGCGCGAGGCTGTTACCCAGGTTGAACGCCAGAGACATCAAAACCGAACCTTGCCCGAAGATAGAACAGGCACCAGCTCGCCAACTCTTCAGCAACAACAGCAAGGCTCCGGTGCAGGCAGCCCTGGCGGTGCTGCCGCCAACAATGCCGCAGCCAACAGCAACCATACGGCCATGATGCACACTGGTGCTACCAGCCCAGGCTCCGGTGAGCTTCCCCCGGGATGGGAGCAGCGCTGGACTCCCGAAGGACGGCCTTACTTTGTCGACCACAATACTCGCACCACGACTTGGGTCGACCCTCGTCGGCAGCAGTTCATCCGCATGTACGGCCAGAACAATACCAACGGGCAAATCCAGCAGCAGCCTGTATCCCAGCTTGGCCCCTTGCCCAGCGGTTGGGAGATGCGTCTCACAAACACTGCCCGAGTCTACTTCGTGGATCACAATACCAAGACAACCACCTGGGATGATCCCCGTCTTCCCTCTTCGCTCGATCAAAACGTACCCCAGTATAAGCGAGACTTCAGGCGAAAACTCATCTACTTCCGCTCTCAGCCTGCTATGCGCATCCTCAGCGGACAGTGCCACATCAAGGTTCGGCGATCACACATTTTCGAAGACTCATTTGCCGAGATCACACGCCAGTCTGCTACAGATTTGAAGAAGCGCTTGATGATCAAGTTTGACGGCGAAGACGGTCTGGATTATGGTGGTCTGTCCCGAGAGTTTTTCTTCCTCCTTTCGCACGAAATGTTCAATCCCTTCTACTGTTTGTTCGAGTACTCAGCGCATGATAATTATACCCTCCAAATCAACCCCCACTCTGGCATCAACCCAGAGCATCTCAACTATTTCAAATTTATTGGGCGTGTGGTTGGCATGGCTATTTTCCACCGTCGATTCTTGGATGCTTTCTTCATTGGAGCTCTTTACAAGATGGTTCTGGGCAAGGGCGTCACGTTGGCGGATATGGAGGGTGTAGATGCGGATTTCCATCGCTCACTGCAGTGGATGTTGGATAACGATATCTCGGGAGGAATCCTAGAGCAAACATTCTCGACCGAGGATGAGCGCTTTGGAGTTTTGACGACTGAGGATTTGATTCCTGGCGGTCGTGACATCGAGGTGACAAACGAGAACAAGAAGGAATATGTGGAGCTCATGGTCAAGTGGCGAATAGAGAAGCGTATCGCCGAGCAGTTCCAGGCTTTCAAGGAGGGCTTCCAAGAGCTGATTCCTCAAGATCTCATCAACGTCTTTGATGAGCGTGAGCTCGAGTTGCTCATCGGTGGTATCGCCGAGATTGACGTCGATGACTGGAAGAAGCACACCGATTACCGTGGATACACCGAGTCAGATGAAGTCATTCAGAACTTTTGGGCGACAGTACGCTCCTGGGACGGCGAGCAAAAGTCACGCTTGCTGCAGTTCACTACAGGTACCTCCAGAATCCCGGTCAACGGATTCAAGGATCTCCAAGGTAGCGATGGGCCAAGAAGGTTCACTATTGAGAAAGCTGGTGACTTGACCAACCTACCCAAGGCGCACACTTGGTAAGTTATATGCGACAAAAGAGAGAGCGAGCAAAAGCTAACCGTTGGCACAGCTTCAACCGTATTGATTTACCCCCGTATAAGACATTGGAGACACTACAGCAGAAACTTACAATTGCCGTTGAGGAGACCATGGGCTTTGGTCAAGAATAGACGATTGGTTGTCGTATGGCGTGCCCGAACCAAGGGGCTCCAGACCGCAGCCTTCTACAGTGCTTTGTAATTTGCTTTTTTAACACAAGCCCCTTCATATCCTCTCATTGATAGTATTTGAATTGTTCTTTGGGTATATACGCGTTGGTTGAAGAGTCAGCGGACAGACTTGGTATGTTTGGTTTGGCGCTGGTTGGTTCTATTGTTATCAGACGAGATGAGACGAGATGAGATGGAATGAATGCAGCACTTTCATTGGCATCAAGCGAAAAAGAAAACACAAGAAGAAAAAGAGGTCAAACGATTAGCCCATCATGCCGGGTATGAAGAGATGGGCTACGGAGCGAAATACAGGGATGGCCGCGAGAAATGGATTTGGACGAGCTGGACTAGCTAAGCATGCTAGCTGACAGATAGGATTATCGAGCACAAGGCATTTCACTCGTATCTCGACGGCCAAGTGCCTGCTTCTTTTTTTTTTGCTAGTTTACATGTTGTGTGGGCTTTTTGGTGATGTTGCGGATGGTTGGAGCACAAAGACTTATTTAATAGCTGAAGGTATTACGATATATATATACATATATATATAGTAAAGCAAGCATTTTTGTTTCCTCCTTTACAATGGAATGTATTTCATGAGGTTTGGGCCATCATATGATTTGAAATTGAATCGATTACAAAGAGATGAGGCACAGAGCACGTGTCTTGCTCTGGTTTCACATTTTCACATAGGTCATCCGTGTGCATTTCCTCGAGTGCCTTTTAGTATTGGTACAGTATTTTTTTTGGCAGAATACTCTCTACACGTCTAACCTCCTGCGACCCAGAGTGTATATACACTTTTCGAGAGAAAAAAAAAAGTAAAAACAATAATAATACCGAGCCAATATGTGTGACATTCGCTTCCTGCCTTGCCGCTTGGGGGTTTGACTCATAAAGATTTATTCTTTTTATATCGTCATTCCCCATTCGAATCCTGCTTGGCTAGTGATTTCGTTTTCCCCCCTTCCCAGCTTGGGTTGTTGAAATCACATTGTACCACCTCCTTCAATTTTCCCCCAAAATAATATTTCTCCTTTACCGTCTGTACCACATTCGGGTAATCTTGGTGTTGCGCATCTTCCTCTGCAGCTGGAAGATGCCGTACATGAGAGCCTCGCTGGTGGGAGGGCAGCCGGGGACGTAAATGTCGACGGGGACGATGCGGTCGCAGCCGCGGACGACGCTGTAGCTGTAGTGATAGTAGCCACCGCCATTGGCGCAGCTGCCCATGGAAATGACCCATCGGGGATCGGGCATCTGGTCGTAGACCTGGCGCAGGGCGGGGGCCATCTTGTTGGTCAGGGTTCCGGCAACAATCATGACGTCGGATTGACGGGGCGAGGCACGGAAAATGATTCCGAGACGATCCTGGTCGTATCGCGGGGTGGAGAGGTGCATCATTTCGACGGCGCAGCAGGCGAGACCAAAGGTCATGGGCCAGAGGGAGGATTGACGGGCCCAGTTGGCGATGATGTCGAGAGAGGTGCTACAATGGTGGACGATATTGTTAGAGTAAAGAGCTTTTTTCCCTTGCTTGATCTCAATTTTTTTATGTGTGGATGTATATTTTCGTCGAGTCGTTGGACGGACGATTAGAGGACGATGGGGATTGGCAGAGAAACGTACAGCGCATATTGAATGACGCCCTTGGTGCCCTCCTCGCTGGGGAGGGGAACTTCCTTGCGAATCTTGCCGAAGCTCGGGGAGTGGGGGGTCAGCGAGGTGGCATCCTGGCGGGAGGTTGTTGTGAAGGCGGCAGCAGCTCGGAAGGGAATCAGCGCAGACGCAGGTTTGACTAGAGACATTGATGGCCCAAATTAGCATTCAAGGGTCGTTCAAACAAAAAAAGGGCCAGCAAAGGGCTTCGTTTTTCGCCTTGGAAAATTTGACGCACCTCGGAGGGCCATTGAGGCCGCGGATCGCGTTGCCGGCAACATTGCTGCTGTGAAGGGGGGGCGCAGAAGCTGGGGATTGAGGCTTCCTTGACGACGAGCGCGCGGGAGGAAGATGCGAGTGGCGATTGGGATGCCGCGGCTTTGGGGGAGCTGGGCGAGGTTGAAGCTGGAGGTTTGGGGATTAACTGGAGGGACTGGGGGGGCGAGGATAGATTGATTGATTGATTCGCCTCTTTTGCCCCGTGATGTCGAATGCGAGGGCGGTGATTGGCTGGGGAGGAGCTGAGAACGCGAGGATTAGCCGGGGTGGGAGGCAGCTATTTTGCCGCTAGGAGGTGGTGGCTACCCTAGAGCCTTTGTTCGATTCTCGAAGCGTTTTCTTCATTTTGATGAGATGTTGCTTGATAAAATAAAGATTGAAGAAAAAAATTCTATGGGTGAGTACAACAGACACTTGAACGATAGGGTTACAATAGGGAGACTCAGTAGTAATTGGCACGTCCATGTCAGTCTGTCTACTCTTTCATCTCGCTACCATTTATACAACGCCTATGAGATGAGCAAGATAGCCACAATGTGGAAAACCCAGGACTCAACAGATTCAATATCCCAATCTCCCAGCTAGAAAGAGTGAAAAGAACAACTTTCTATTATCCAATCGACGCCAACACCATTTGCCTCAATTGCCTGCATCAATGGAAGAAACTCTAAACAAACAATAGAAGCGTGTCCTAAGAATGAAGACAAAGGACATGACGTCAACCCGGAATTCACTGCAATAAGTTACTCCCCATCGATAGTTCCCTAGTAAATGGCAACTAGGACAGCAACTAGGAACCATCGTGTATCAGTGAGATAAGAGCATCGATAGCTCGCAAGTAGCCTGATTATGTTCAATCACCAGCTGAATCGGTGATCCCTCCATATAACGAATCTCTACAACGGAATCTCTGTCTTGACAGCCCATCACGCCAAGACAAGAACATGTAATTCCCATCCAGATCCTTATTCTCATCAGGCTCCCATCTCCCAATCCTCAAACATCAGTACATAACACAACACAGCAAAAAAACATAACCAACCTTTTCCCTTCACGCCCCTCTCCTATCCCCGAGCTCCTCCGTCGTCCAACCCTTTCGCTCTTTGCTATCTCCCCCCCCTTTTCCCCTCGCCGGTGAAGTCACACTGACTTCAGGCGGCGCACTAGTTTCGTCCATTTCCCTTTTCCGTTTAGCAGGGCCGCCCGGATGAGATGGACTTGTTACTCTTTTCTGATAGCTTGGAATCTGCAAGCCGAAATGAGCTTCGATTTTACTGAGAGTTTGGGTGTGTATCATACGGCAGGAAGGAGGGGAGAAATGTTCACATTCTAGTTCTATGGGGGAGCTTCATAGATCTTCTGGTAAAATGGGTATAAATTCAATAAGCTTCCCTCTCTCTCTTTAAGCTTGCTTGTGACAGCTCCTCCCCCCCCCCATCGATACCATCCTCTCCAGTTCTTCAAATCTTCAAAGCTGTCACTCATCGAAGCCTGTCAGCACTTTCAATTGAAAGCTTAAAAACAGGCTTATCCAATACCATATCTGATCAATCAATCAATCAATCAATCAATCAATCAAAATGACATCTTCCCTTCCCAAATCCTACAAAGCCGTCGTCCTCACAGGACCAAACTCCCCCTTCACCCTCCAGGATGTGCCCCTGCAGCATCCTCCCGCCGGGCAGGTCCTCGTCAAGGTCCTGGCATGCGGCGTCTGCTGGTCCGACATGGAGGTCGCCTACGGCAACTTTGGCAACGTCTTCCCGCGCACCCCGGGCCACGAAATCGTCGGTGACATTGTCGAGCTCGGCGCCGACGTGAAGAACCTCACCGTGGGCCAGCGCGTGGGCGGGCCGTGGCACGGCGGACACGACGGCGTGTGCAGAGAGTGCCAGCGCGGCGACTTCCAGTACTGCAAGAATGAGGCCATCAACGGCGTCTCGCGAGACGGCGGCTTCGCCGAGTACGTGCTGCTGCGGGCTGAGGCTGTAGTCCGCATCCCCAAGGAAATGGATCCCGCGCAGGCAGCTCCTCTGCTGTGCGCCGGCGTGACCGTCTTCAACGGCATCCGCAAGCAAAGAGTCGAGCAGGGTCGCCTGGTCGCCATCCAGGGGCTCGGCGGGCTGGGCCACTTGGCCATCCAGTTCGCCAGCAAGATGGGCTACGAGGTGGCCGTGCTGTCTCACGGCGACGACAAGGCTTCGTTTGCCAAACAACTCGGCGCGCATCACTACATCAACACGTCGAGCGCCGACTCGGCCGCCGAACTGGCCAAGCTGGGCGGCGCCTCCATCATCGTCCAGACGGCGCCCAGCCCCAAGGTCGTCGGCGCCCTGGCTGACGGCCTTGCTCCCAACGGCAAGATCCTCAGCCTCGCGCCCGTGGGCTCCATCGACGTCAACACCGTGACGCTCATTATGAAGGGCGCCAGCGTGCAGGGCTGGGCGAGCGGCCATGCGCTGGACAGCGAGGAGACGATTCAGTTTGCTCAGACGCACGGAGTCAAGTGCATGATTGAGAGATTTCAGTTCAGCGATGTCAAGGGGGCCATTGAGAGCTTGGAGGCGGGCAAGCCGCGGTTCAGAAACGTCTTGATCATGTCGTGAGTTGTTGATGTTTGGATGTTGATATTGGAGTAGGCGAATGGAGAAAAAAATATGGTGCAATGGACAAAGGTCATACAAGTACGGTGTACAGGGGACTTGGGATACAAATGCGGTGGATATTTTGTATCTGGTGTCTCTTATAAAATGACATTTTAACATCGATTTTGCATTGAAAAAAAAAGAAAAAAAAAGAAAAAGAAAATGAGCTATTCGCAGTCACAAGACACAATTAAGCAATTAGGGTCATGCCTTGACAAGTTAACTGACCAAAATATGTGAGAGCTAGAGCATATTATTGAATAGGAGGAACCTTTGGTGTAAATATTCCAGGTACCAAGGTAGCCGCTACAAAGCACGCCCTGCCTCTTCGTGCAAGCCAGGCTCACGGCCGAGGCAAAGCCAATTATTTTTCCATTAGTTTGTTATCAAGCCATTCATCATGCATCATCCTTCCCCAAGTAAAATCCACCACAAAGTCCGCCTTTCTCTTCCCAAATCTGGATACAACGCATCTCTACTCGGCGCTCCCAGAGCACACACTCTAAGAGGATGCAACTGCAGTTGGCTTGACAAACATGGTCCCTTGAAGCGGACACACCACGGCCGGGCAGATGCAGTCCTGAGCCGGCCTCAGCCTGCACTCCGTCTTGCCGGTGGCCAGGTTGCAGCAGCAACACGGCGTGATCAGGCCCGGACCCGGCGCTGGGGCCGGGACAGGCGGCGGAGTGGGTCGCGGCAGCGGTGGGATGCCGTGCCAGATGGTGGGCGCGCCGGCGGGGCAGACAACGGCCGCGCAAAAGCAATCGTCGGCGGGAATCGACGCGTCACAAGAGATTGCTGGGATCGAGATGTCGCAGCAGCAGCAGCTGCCGGGGCGTGGGCCCTGAACCGGCGGTTGGGCGGCTGAGGCGCCCAGCATCAGAGCGGAGAGGACGGCAAGCGAGAGGCCCTTCATGGTTGAGAGATGTTTGTCTTCTTCTTTTTTTGCTAGGTAATTCTCGTGTGGCTTGTTGGTTGTGTACCGCAAAGGTGGGCAGCTCGTCGACCTTTATTCTCGCCGTCAGCACTTCTCCAGGGAGACTAGATGTCTTGGAATCTGAGACAGGCTGGGGCACCTTTGCTTTTTCTGTCTTGGGCGGAACTGCGTTGTCGTTCTGTGTGCGGTAAGGTCGCGGTCAAGGGCAAATTGCACGAGATGGCAAGGAGAAGAAGAGAACAAGGTGAGTAATTTAGGTGAACGGGAAGCGAACTCGTCGTGGGTTTAATAGAAAAGAAGTAAAATAAAAGGGCTGCCCCAATGAGGCCCCTGTTTGTGTATCCGAGGAGGCACAAAGCGCACGTCGGTCAAAGCACTTTCCTTTTCCTTTTTTTTTGTGCCGTTCAAAGCATCAGCTCATTACTCGGCTGTGTTTCTTCCTTCCTTCCTTCGGAACCCTAATTCCAGATCCTCATCCTCATTCCTGAACCTTTACTCGGCCCGTTTCTTCTCTCTCTCTCTCAGCTCATTTGCTCCCCATTTCTTGGCTTTGCTTATTACTCTCTCACCCACACACACTCTCTGTGCGACTCTCCTTCACAGCCTACATTCCAGCCCCGTCATTCACCGAACCACGGCTGCACGTTCGCCTGAAACCATTTCTTACATAACATCTGCGAGCGCCGAACCGCGGCACGGAATATCGGGAGGCTCCTGCGGTCGCTGCGTTCCCGCCTATTTCGCCAAAGAGCCTTTGCGGCCCAGGTCTCGGCCTTGCCTTGGATCGACCATCCGCACATCATCGTTAGTGTTGGCTGCCAGCGTCATCGAGGGCCCATTTCGGCATCGGAGCTTGCCTTTTGTATTCACCCAGTTGTTACACAGCGTGTTCAAAAGGCGATTGAGCACTCATCATCATGGCTTGTTGCTGCTTGTCCCTGTGAACGGTGTGTGCCACCTCGGTTCTATATTTAGCAGCCAGTGGAAGCAAGGGATGTGATGAAGCAACTATATTCAAAGCCACTTTCTTGGCCTTTCCTTAGACTTGAGTGACTTATTTCAGCTCCTCAAACTACTACAAAGGCTACCTCCAGAGTGCCAGTCCTCAAGCCGTCACCTTAGTTCTATTTGTCCATTGTAAGAGAGGTGTACCCCTTCCTATACCGAGTACCTACGTATTCATTTCTTACACCTCACTGGTAGCATCCATAGTACCACTCGAGTTGATAATATTCACTTCATATTCCCTTCAATTTTGTCCCATATGCCAGTATATAAAAGCCCTCCACCAGATTTGTATCGTACATAAATTGGAATAGATGGAAAATAAAAGCCAATGCCACATACGCCAAATGCCATGACCATCACAGTGCGTCATTTTGTTCCGTCAAAACTCACCAATACGTTAAACCCACACATGCACATACACACAACAACCACAAAAAGAAAAAAAGAAGAAAGAAAACCTCAAACACGCATCGTGGTCTGGATACATTGTTTAGGTTCCAGGGACGGGAAGGATTGGGTACAAAGAGGTGCTCTCTTTGGACTTGGGCCGTTCGCTGGTAAGTGGGCTCCTGGGCTTGCCGTCGAGGTCCATGGCGTCGACGTCTTTACGGATTCCGCCAATGCTAGCGTACTCATCCACAAAGTCCCTGCGCTCCAGACGTCCTCGGACGTACTCGCGGAGAGCCTCAATCACTCGCATGTTTTCCAACCATCTGTCATACTGCTCCTCTCGCTCGCGAGTGGTGTCGCTGACGTCTGACTCAGAGGATGGGGACCCAACTGAGGCAGCGGGCTCGCTTGCTCTAGGCGTGGCTGCTCCGCTAGGTTCATCAGAAGAGCGTGGTGGTGGTGGAGGAGGCGCAGCGCCGCGAGCCCTTTGGAGCATGCCGCCCGAGTAGCGGCGGCGCTCGGCGGCGTCAAAGCTGGGACCCAGAGTCGCCGTGGTAGATTGGCCAAACCCTTGGCTGACAGCTGGCAGACTAGTGGGGAGGCTAGGATACATGATTGACGAGGCAGTCGAGCTGTGGCGGGACTGCGGTGAGAATCCCGAGGAGGCTGAGGGGCTTGGGGAGTGGCCAGAGGTATAGGACATGGCGCTGGAAGGTGGTGTCACCGCAGGAGTGCCTGTAGACGAGATGGCAGTCAGCGGCGAAGCCATGCTGGCTGCCGAGACAGGCTGGTAGCCGTCAGCGCCGACGTGCATGCCGGCCGGGCCACGGTGAAGGGTGGTGGGCGACGGAGTGTTGCGGTATCCAGCAAATTGACCGTCGTGGGGGTGCATTCCGGCGGTGGCGTGAGCAGCATTCTCATAAATGGTGTCCTGCATCTGCCCCAAAAGATGGTCGATTTGAATCAGGTCCTTCTGCGTCCTCGCGTTGGGCATTGGCAGGTAGTACTGCTGCGCCAGGGGGTTCTGAGTTGGCACGGGCGCAGCGTGGACTACAGCATGGCCGGCCGGCTGGGGAAGGTAAGACTCCGTGGCGGCCATGGGTCCGTTGGGAATAGACAGAGCGCCGTGAAGGGGGAGCAGGGAGCGCCCGATTTGAGCGTAGGAAGCCGGGTCGATCTGGCGGCGCTTGGCACTGCCGAAGAAGTCGTCAACTACGTCAAAGGTGCGCTTGCGGTCATAGCTCGCCGAGTAACTAATGTGCTCGGTGCGGGGTGCGGTGTTAACGTGTTGCTGGTTAAAGTAGAGTCCATAGCTTGTCGATGGCTGAGGAGCATAATAGCCGCCGGCGTGGGGTTGGGGGAAGCCAGCGACAGGGCTTCGCATCTGGCCGTTATGGTCATAATAGCTGGGGGCTGAAGGTTGCGAGTTAATAAGAATGACAAAACAGCCTCGGCAATCATCAATCACTCACGTTTTGGGGCTTGCGGCCTGTAGTTCATGCCCGGCTGCGTATCTTGGCCGGGTCGGGAGAGGACCGAATCATCGGCATGAGTCTGCGGACGGAGTAAGTCATCAAATGTCGACCACGGTTGGTAAGATGGGCATGGAGGAATAAATACCTTGACGTGCTTCTTCAAGTCTTGCGGTCGCTTGAAAGACTTGCCACAGAACTCACACTTGTGAGGCTTTAGAGGGACGTGAACACGGATGTGCGAAGTAATGTGATCACGCTTAACAGTGGTGGTGCGGCAAGAGTTCCATTGGCAGGTGAGGCTCAGGTTGTTTGTGCTCTTGCGGCCGACATGGCGCTCACAAATGTGTTCCTGCGGGGAGAACTGGTTAGCACCGTTTATGTGTAGTATATTTCAAAACAGCTCAAATCGAAAAGGGTAACATGTAGAGGGCGAAATCATCTCATATCAAGACTCTACCCTTGATCCCAGTACTTACATAGAGCGTCTCGGCGTTAGTAAACTTCTGGCCGCATTGGTTCCAGCGGCAAACGAGCTGCCGGGGAGCGTCCAAGGAGTCGCCAAGCGGCGGCGATGCCTGAGAGGTGGACGAAGTGCTACCGGCATTGTTGCTGGAGCCGGAGCTGCCTCCAGGGCTCGTGGTTGACGATGCGTCGGCTGGTGATGCGGATTTGTCGTGGCTGGGAGACAGCGCCGACGAAGCCTGGGCGGCCTCGGGGACTTGGGCCGACATTCTCGGGGGCTGCTGAGCGGTGGGGCGGCAGAAAAGTCGACCAGAGAGCTGCCGCGATCTTCGGGGAGGGGCTAGAGGCGCTTTGGCGCAGGAAAAAAAAAGGTGAAGGGATGCAGATGCGTAGAACCAGAACCAGAACCAGAACCAGCGCAGATGCACAACAGCGGGCGGTCCTTATATCTCAACGGGTGATGCGGAGAGACGGGATATTGGAATTCTGGGAATTGTGCTGGGGGAAAAGACTCGCGCCTCTTGTTGAGTCTTTCTGGGGGCAGAGGCTCCCTTTACATCGACACAAAGGCCTGGGCAGGCGCAAGAGGGCCAAGCGGAAATTCTTGGCGGTCTTGGCATTTCTTGGCATTGCTGGGCTAGCGCCTCGGATGGAGGGGCACCTGCGCGATACTTGCTGGGGCCAACGCCGCAACCAGCGATGCGCGGCACTCGGCGCCAAGCCAGAGGTACCCCACAGGTAGTCCCTAGCAGGCCAAGCCCACCGAAGCGCAGCAGTGCATACGATGCCAAGAAATGCCAAGACTTGGCATCCTTGGCGTGGTGTCCACCCAGCGCCTTCCATTGGCCTCGTGGCCCCAGCAGCTCCCTCAGGTCCCTCTCGAGTCCCTCCTCAGTTTCGCTGGCCACCGGCCGCTCAGGCCGCTCGACCTTGTGCGAATTGTCTGCGCCCATCTCAGCTTTTGCCTTTTTCGTGCCGTGGCTTCATCTCGGCCTCGCGAGCAAATTTGTGTTTGATGCTTGACATCATTTGTCACAGGTGGGCTGTGCTACGACTCGAACCCGTGAATACCGTCAAGCTTTGGCCTGCGTGATACGGAGTACGGAGTACAGATACAGAGCTACTTCTGTTGGATGGAAGCGTAAAAGGAACAGCCCGGTTCGGACGGCATCGACAGACGGGACGAACCTCGTCCTGTCAAACCAAGGAGATGTCGACGGTTAACAGCAGCAACGCACCCGCCCTGCACGTTGCCGGCAACTCGATATCCTGTGGTCGAGCACAGCAAACAGCGGCGCATCAATACGCTCCGTCGGTATTGCTCTCGATGCGCGTACGGAGTAATTCTCACCAGGTACTCCGTACTCCGTGGCCTATACGCCATTCGTATACGGAGTCAGGTCCTCCGTCCATGTACAAGTACGTGTATAGCCGGCCTTTGCCTCGACTCCTCTGCCGTGACATCTTCTGGTGGCTGCTGCAGGTCTCACCACTGGCTTGTTGTTCGTGGCAAATACACAAATACATAGCCCACTTTGCCTCGGTTTTTTTTCTTCAGCGGAAGATGGTCATGTCGCAGGTGCCTCTCGGTTCCGACAACTAACCATGTACGGATTACAGGTAAGATGGATGGATGGACAGATGGACGGCTGTATGCGATACACGCTCGCCAAGTCGGAGCAACATTATGCATATCTCAAGAGCCCCGAATCAAGCTTTCCGCCTGCCGCGGCCCTGCGCCGCATTAGAGAAAAAGCCAAGTACGCCGAGACTGACACTAGTTTGTCAGGAGGGCCATCCCCCATGTTCCCCAAATCAAACTCTAGCGCCTCGCCTGGTGTATGGACACCACGTCAGCGCCTCTCCCTTGGGCCAGCCAGGTCGCGTGCAAGGGCGAAGGCAAAGAATGAGGCAGAAAAAAGAAGAGAAGACAATGGCCCGTTAGCCCGCTGCACGCACCCGCCGAAGGAGCATAGCAGATGCGTCTGGCGAGTCGACGGTGGCTTTTCTTGGTACTGATTCAGCTCATGCGGCCCCCAAAATGCTATGGCCTACCCAGTTTACCAACGGCGCTGGCCCTTTTCTGCACGCATCTGCTCCGTACTTGTACAGCATACTCGGTAGAGCTTGACCCGGCCTGGCGTCTGTAGGGGCGGCTTCGGTGGACCAGGGGGGATTTGCAAAAAAAGGTGTCAAATTGCGATCCGGCCGCAGAGGGCTGACCAGGGGCCTCAATTGTCGGAGAATGGATTGATTATAATCGTCGCGCAAACGTGGCCCAGCTCCTTTTATTGGCGGCCTGACGGACGCTACAAGCTCCGACTATCCCGATACTTTATTTTCGTAACGAGTAATATTGCCCTGCCTGGAATATCAAACTCTGCTACGAGGTACCGCCAGCAATAGGTGCTTTGCCTTGGTACCAGGAGGTCGCAGGTCGGTCCTGGTAGTTGTGACTGATGCGTCCCGCGGCATCACAGTCTCACGTTGAGCGAGTTACACTACCAGGTAGCGTCAATCGTTCCAGACCCAGCCATTGATCGGATCTGGAAGGCAAAGCCTGCTCGGCCTGTGCGACTGTGCGCATTCTTGAGTGTTCTCGACTCTCTTTCCCGATTGAGTAATTTACCTCACGAGGCCGGGTATGCAGTATTGGGACCCGACCTGGTACCTGGCTACCAAGACAAAATACAATTTTGCCTAAGGTCATGGGCGATATCTTGCAGCCAGAGTTCAGATAGGCCGAATGTTGGACATGGCCAAGGTCTTGTCTACGAAGTACTACTAACCGTTTTCCTTTCCATCTACCAGAAAAAGTTCAGGGCATCACCACTGCTTCCTAGGTATTACTTCCACCACCATTCCGGTTCCGCTTACTAGTAGCCAGCCTATCTCCCCGGCATCAAACCCACCAAATAAACACGCGCAATCTATCCAGCCATCGACGTTGCATCAACCCTCGGACCCTCAATCATGCCCCCGAAACCACTGGCCCAGCTCTTCTATTCGTTTCCGCTCCTCCTCTCCCCTCCTCTCATCCCATCGGCATACCAAAAAAGGCTTTTGCAACAACAACTACTACTACCTTACTACTAATACAAAAAAGCACTCACAAAGGGGTCCCCATATTCCCCCTTTCCGCCAAGACTGACCATTCCATCTAGGCACAACCACTTGATCCTCTTCATCACCCCGGGACCACATTGCCAAGAAGCCGCTACCAACTCTTACAATGACACACATACAGGACCGTTGCACACACTTTCCTAGAGCGGCAGCGGCAGTGGCAGTGCAAGTTGAGCAAGACGAAAAAGTCCCTATTGCATCTTACTAGCTGGTAGTTGCATTATTACGCATCATTTTGTCGGGGTGGGAGAGAAAGGTTGAGCTGGATGTAGATGATATCCAAGTAAAAAGTAAGCTTGGTCCACATAGGCTTTCCTGGAACACACAATACATGTGAGGACACAAAAAAAAAAGCCAAGCAATTCGGAAGGATTCCGTATTACTACCGAGCACTCATTGCCATGACTATTACTACTTTACTCCTAGTATTATCTCGTTACCTTAAAAAAAAAACAGTCTTTTGCTAGCTGGCTCGTGGTGGTATTGCTTACGGCTGGTATATCTAAACAAAACTGCCATAGCGCCTCGGCAGCACTTTGGAGTATTTTGCTTGCCAAGTGCCAAGTGACCATCCCATCTTATTTATTTTCTGATTTTCTCATACCTTGTCTCGGCATTCTTATCGGCATAGAGCAGGTCATTCAGCTCATGTACCTCTTTAATCATACGGAATTTCCCTTCCCCCCGTCGTGCAATGCAAATCTGTCATCTACCAGATTCTCCCCCCCCCCCTTTCTTCTCCATTTCTCGGCAAAAGGCCCACCATAGTACTTACAGCAAGTAAGTAACTGCCACAAAAACAACACGTTGAAACAAAAACAACACACACATATATTGTCCTATCCCTCTGCTTTTTTTTATATCTACCATACCCGGCCATACCTCAATATACAAACTCCCCGGCTCTCGGCGCCCAACCACCACCAATCGCCGCCCCCCCTTTTCAACAATGATCTTCATCGCCCGCTGCGTATAAACTCGGCCGCCAATATCTGCGAGGACAACTCAGCGAGCATCTCTAGCCAAAAAAAAAAAAAAAAACAAATCTGCCGGCGAGAAAGAAGCCCAGCTCCCTGCAGGAGGGCGGCCACGCCAGGATCGTAAGTAGTGCTGAAGGGCTTGCCGCTACTTTCTCTCCGCGTGCGTTGTGCTTCTTCTTTTTTGCTCTATGCCTCTGCTAGCCGGCATTGTGCGCGCTGCATGGGCATCAAACAGGCTCTCTCCACCTTTTGAGCAACGCAGCTGGTGAGCCAATGAAACCAAACTGACACATAGTTGCTTTTCGTATAATGCAACAATCACGAGCATGTCACCAAAATGGCACGAATATCAAAAGTTTGACGAGGGAAATTGACGAATACTTCCATTTCTATGGTAATTGAGTCCCACAAAGGAGACCAGGAAGCTAATCTGGTCGTGCCAGCCCTCCATTGCTACTGAGAGTTGTCTCCCCCCCATTTCTTCCTTGACTTAAAAATTTATCCTTCTCTTTGCGAAGTAGAGGGAACGATTTCGTGAGACGAGCATTGAAAGCCAAAGCCACCTTTGCCTCCGCTTCATCTCCCCTTCCTCTCTCTTTTTTTTTTAAAAAAGCTTTGCGCGTTATGTCTTCCCTTTCCCACCGTAAAGTCATTCGACAACCAGCCATCCTCGGTCATGATCCCATTCCTATTTCTATAATAGCCAACCAGAAAACCCCTCTCTCCTCTTGTGCAACATCAAGCAAGGGAGTGTAAAAAAAAGCAGCTGAAGTGGAGAATTGTTGCAGATCGAGCCTGAAATGCCGCCTTTGGGCAGCCACGACAAGGCTTTGAAATTCATCCGCGCGAGTGGTGTTGAAGAGCCAAGCGCTTCCTTGGGAAGCACCTCATGATTAGGATTTCTTGATTTCAAAATATGCGTATGTGCAAGAAAATATACCGTTATAGAAAAAAGGTGAAAATAAAGGAAATAGGGGCAAGCCATCCCGTCAAGGGATAGCCGTGTAGAATTTCGTCGTGAGACGAGGGTATAAGAGTTCTCCGATATGCGGGTTGTGCCATAGAGCATCAAGACACTGTTATTCGGCATGCATGACAGGGGCATTAGACGTCAAAAGGCCATGTAGAAAATTCCGGTCATGATCAGTACTGGTAATGACTGAGAATCATTCTTGTCCAATTTTCTCTCCTCTTTTGAGAGTCCCATCCAAAGCCGATATAAGCTAGGGTCGCAATGATGTATGCGAGCCGCCCAAGTTTCCCCATCTTCTAGATAGACGGAAAAAAAGAGTGGTGATCCCCTCCCAAGTTTGGGGGGAGACGAGGGGCAAAAAACGCAAAAAAAAGACATATGCCGCGTGCGGAGTATCGAAAGTAAAAAAAAGGGTCCAAAAATTTCAATGCGTGCAGAATAACCGTGTCATCATCAGCATGAAAGGGTTTGATCCGGGACGCCGCCCCGACCATGTGTGACACGTATTCCATGGTCCAGCCAACCAGCCCACCCAGAGACCGAGTTAAACCCTCCCACCGTGGGAACCCAAAAAGAAAACAAGCCGTGCCCACCCTTGTAAAAAAAGGAATAAACGAGAAAAAACGCCGTGCATGCAGTTGGTATTATACAGAACCTAGTCGAAGAAGGGCTTCGACAGCTTCGCGCTCCTGCGCATCCGAGGTGGCAGGGAACGCAGAATAGTCAATATTGACTTGAGGTGGGTGCGCCATTCCCCCAAAGTTGGCAGGAAAAGTGCGCATCCCACCAGTGTAAGTGTTGGAAGACAGGCGGTTGTGCCCGGGCTCGAGCACGGCAGCCATGTTTGGGTATGAGTCGGCCCGCAGGGCAGCGGCTCCCACGGCAGCCCAGTCCTCGTCGTCCGTCACGTCCTCCGGATCATCATTCATGGCGACGTCATCCTCCGGCGCCTCGGAGCAAGAAGCCGACGCAGAGTCGTCCATGGACATCTTGTCGGCCTCGTGCTCCATCATGGAGATGTCATAGCGGTCATCGTGGGAAAAGTGCACCGACTCACCGCCGCTGGAGCCGGCAATGTTCAGCCTCGCCCTGCTCAGGCTCAAGCCCCGGCCGCTGGCCCTGGAGATTGGGATTCCAGCGGTGTAGGAGGATGGGCCGCTGGGCGGAGTTGCTTGACGATGTCGGGCAGCCTGCCCCCGTCGGCGCGCATCCCATCGTCCCCAGCCCACTTTCTCAAAGACCACGTCCCCATCGACTCCTCGGCCTTCGCCTCCGCGTCCTTCCAACGCCCCAACGACCACCCTTCGCGCCTTGGTTGGTGGGATGCCGGAAAATCCAGGAACTGATGTGGTGAGGTATCCCATGATGTGGCGGATGGCAAGCGGTCCGTGGTTTAGCAGAATCTCCGGCAGGTGGTACTTGGCCAGCATGGAGCTGGTGATGGCGCCTGCGGACTCGAGCGCCGGAGACAGCGACCTTTCGTGGCCGCTGGCATGGTCATGAAGGTCCAAATCAGAGTCGATAGGCTCGAGCTTAGCCTTCTGGAGCTGGGCCTTGAGGCCGTGGGCCGGCAAGGAGGGAGAGATGGAGTTTGGAGGGGTCGGGAGGTCCCGAGATCGTGTCACAGTCATCGCAGGATCACTCCGAGCCGCTACAGCAGTTAAGTTGTCTCGGCTCAAGGAGGCCTGGGGGATATCACGAGCAGCAGTCGCCAAAGAAGCCATGTTTTTTTTACCGGAATTGCAAAATGCTTGGAAGCTAAGTCTGCGGCAAGGGGAGGCGGCTTTGGTCAGTATATGTACTTTGCCTCGAGATGAGCGGCGCACGCAAGAAAAAAAACAGGGACGAGAAAAAAAAACAAAGCAAAACTGCACCCCGTACTAGCAAGCAATAAAAAGCAAAACGCATGCAAGCAAGAGGCGGTGATGATCGAAGCAGCGGTAATGCAAGTTTTGCTGGCAAAGGGGTTGAGTCACTACCAGGGGTGTTGCGGAGTACGTACCGAAAGGAGCAAAATCCAGTGACAGCGGTGTTGGCCTTGCGTAGCGGTTCGCTGGCAAAGGACAAAGGCGATAGAGAGGGCTTCGCTGGCAGGGCTGACGCGACGATCGAGACTGTGACAGATGATTCCCGATGTGAATCGTTTGCACGGATCTGTGTTGTTGTGATTGCTTTGGAGAGAAAAGAAAGGGAGAAGGCGAGAAAGGGAAGGGTGTGATGCGATTATGAAGGCCGTGTGTACATGCGCAGGCACGAAATACAAGGCGCGAGGTAGCGACGTGTGGCAAGCCGCGATTGCTAGCGCCACGCCCCTGGCGCTCGCAGCGCCGTGGAAACTCGAGGGATGCTTGCAGCCTTCTAAAACCCAAGCCGGGCGCCCCCAGGAAAACTGGGTCTAGCTGGTGCGCTGGTGTCAGTTAGAAGGGGGGGAGTGGATGTAGCGCCGCTGGGCTGCGTGTGGCTCAGGGCTCGAGGTACCGGGCAGTACTCCTTTGTACCGCCAGCCTGCTCCCATGACTCTTTGACTTCTTGGCTCTTTTGACGCACACGAGTTTGTTGGCGAGGAGCCTGCTAACTTGCACAGTGACTGATATATGTGTGACGTCTACGCAGGTTACAGGTATTTACTCGGCCTGTGTATCTGTGTGTTTTAGATTTTAGAAGCCTTGCTCTGCGTTGAGAAAATACTCGGGCGCATGTCGCGACAGCGAAACGATTTAGATAGACGCATGGGGGGGCGCTGTCCCCTCCAAGCCACAGGAGGAATGCTGATACGTTCCGCGGCACAGCGTCCCGGAGCCCAATGCGACCATCAGCTTTAGTACCTAAGGCAAGGTGATAATTTGGCGTCGATTTTAGGGAGGAGCAGTGCGTTGTGCGGCCAAGCGAGAGAGAGAGAGAGAGCGAGGGTGCTTTTTCGGAGTATTTCGTATCAACAGTTTGAACCCAATCAAGTTACCTTTACTAGGGCTTCGTACTGCGTATACGGTGCGTATACGGAGCCAAGTATGACTTGTATGACAATGCGCCCAAAAGAACAGGTACCAAAGGTACAGCGGTCTACCCAACTGATGGATGGTTCTTTAGGCTACTACATCATTCTCTTTCTCGCTCTCATAGCACTATAGCAGTTCTGTAAAGCAAAGCAAAAACACTCACTCTTCATCAGGCTGCATTCATTGGCGCAGCGACACCGGAGACGGTCACCTCCTCCCCCCCGGCTGGTACATGGACGATACAACAGAGACGACACAAACAAACCCGGTTGTCGAGTCGCCGACTTAGTACCGCCGGGCTTTGAGCTGACTGTCCCTCATCTCTCTCCTGCATCGCTAAGGCGGCTCCTCAGTTCATGTACAAGTATTCCTTACATGCGATTTACACGCCGTGAACCCGAATCGACATTCCTAAATTGCAACTAAAGTAGCCCAGCGAGTAAGTCGCAACAAACTAATCGCATTGATCCATTCTCTCCAAACCTATCAGGTCGGGGCGCCGCGGCGTCGCTGGGCGGGGATGGTCGGAGCATTTCGGCCACGGACTGGACAACGTGCAAAAGCCCAGCGTCACTCCAGGCTTTGCTAAACAGCCGTGGAGCTTCAGAGGCCCCATCTTGGCCCGAGTCTGGGGAACCAGCTAGCGCGCACATTCAGCGCGTGCTGCCTCTTATTCGACAGCATCTGACCTCGTATGGCGCCAGCCCAGTGTCCCGTTGGCCCGTCCAACGATCCGACGGTTTTGGTTCTGCGCCTCGGAAGGGGGTAAACGAAGTTGAATGTTTGGGGGCTCTCGGCAATGCTCTTCTTGGTGCTTTTTGGGGGGGCACAAAAAGAGCACGGGAAGGGGGAAGAAAAATGCATGAGACGTAACAGGAATTCAGCATACTGGTCTTGCCGAGTGGTATTACTACTGCGATTCCCAGAAAGAGGCCCCGCCTTATGGACATGGCATCGCCATACTGCTAGTTGATGCGAGTACTATTACCATATTACTGTACAGTACTACTAGACGGGGCTTTGCAAGTCAGCAGGCAACGTCATTGTATAGCATCTGACACTCTTTTTTCGTGTGTCTGACAAGACCCATCATGACTTGCAAAACGCACAAAACCATAGCCCTGATTCTAGGGCTTTGTCCCGGGTGTAGGCGAGAGACTGCGCCAATTTCCATCGCGATAAGCATCAAAACCCCATTGCGGGAAATCGAACTTTTGTGCGCGATAGTCTGCGGCATCGCGGCCAACGCTTTCTGGGGCAGCGGGGTGTGCCGTTAGCTATCTGACTCGAGGTAGCTTCCAGGTCCGTCTCCTCGGCTGCGATAATGAACCGTCTAGTACGGAGTAGATGGAGTCCAAATCCACCCCAGCTGTCATGATGTTGAAGAGCCATCGAGAGCCGTGGCCAGAGCCGACTGCCCGACTGGGCAAACAGAAAGCCGAAGCCGTTCTAATAGCCACACGAATTCCCACCTTTTCCCCCGCCGACTTTGATAGTCTAGACAACTGCAGTCTGTGTCTCAGCCGGTCCCGCGGCGCAAACGAGTTGTCCCGCCGCCATTTACAAACATGGTAAGTAAGTCGCAGCAGCAGCATAACAACTCTCTACTACCGTGTCTCCAGGCGAGAATGAAGAAGAGGACGTTTTTGTGGCTCCAAACCGCGCACTTTCTTTTTCGTTGATTTGGCGTCAAGTTTATGGCGCGCACTGAAGAATAGTTTGAATATCCATAACTGCGCCTTTTTACCAAGCGTCGTGGCAGCCAATCGGGGTAGCCCGACGGCGCAGCTGGTTGGACTTTATGGATGCCTGTGAGAGCAATCAGCCGATCCGATCTTCACCATATCCACAAATGCGCAACTCGACACGGAATCGTCATTCAGATGCATAATGGCCTTTGCCCGAGTGACCGGACCAAGCGGGAGTAATTTTTTTCTTTTTTCCCCTTCCTTCGGAACCTGCGCAAGCACACTCGGTACCTGCTCGTACCTACTTCTATACACGGATATCTTTGGGATGGAACAAGCACGCCGTCAAGGGGCCCGGTCATCAAAACACCAGTAGATTTGTCAGGCGCACAAACTTTTGCTGCGGCGGATAAAAGATGACAACCGCCACCCGAGCGTTTGCAGAGAGAGATAAGCCGCTGGGGGCAAAGGATCAAAGTTGATGGATGCCTTTATCCCCCATGCTCAATGTACCTCGTACTCCGTACTCCCGTACAGTGCAGCACCTCCCCCGTTCTCAGCGTCTCTTTTTTTTGTTTCGTTTTGTGCAACCATCACGTTGCACTCGATAGATAAGCTGATTGGTAACCAGGCCAGGCAGTCGATTTTTCGCTCGCCTCCATGTGACCCCCCCCCCCTTTTGTGCGCTTTTTGGTGTGTGTGTGAGAGAGAGCCGTGTAAGTGGTGTTAGTGACAAACAAGAAGTTTTGTATTCTCACTACCACCTTGGCAGTAGTAGGTACCCCCAGTAGTAATAGTTAGGCGTGTGTGCGTCAGCCACGCCGAAAACTTGGGGCCTCGAAAACGGACCTATTTAGCGATAAGGAGTTGTTGCTTTTTTTCTTGTTTAAATCTCATCCACTTTTTTTTTTACCCACTGGAATTATTTGCTACTATTACTATTATTATTTGGATTTTTAGCACAAAAAGGGGGAGTGTTTGAGGGCTATAGCCCCCGTTTTCGTATATATGGAGTACAAACTACTACGGAGCACCATATATTTTCCTCTGTGGAGTTCGGTTGCTTTATTTGCTTTCCCTTCTACCTAATGACGTATAGATGAACAGGTACAAAGTCTCTTGGTGATCAGCGGCGACGCTTGGATGTATCTTGCACACCCCCCCTCCGCTCCTCCCCCCTGGATGGGTCCTCATGAGAACCTTGGTGGGCTTGAGTAAAATGGGCATCTAGCCGTAATGGTAAATGTTATTTATAGTCTAGAATTTTAAGGAGACGACAAAGCAGGGCTAGATGACGCGCTCGTTTTTGAAATCAGGGAAATGGGAATATTTCGATTTGTGTGTGGGCGTTTGCTTCCGTTGATGGCGGATGGGGGGGTAGAGTAGGGTTTGCTTGCCCCCCCATCCGCCATCAACGG